>KB445793.1:1859060-1944883 GCA_000320605.2 Gelatoporia subvermispora B
TGTCGCTTCTAGACTCCTTCTAGACCTAGCCATGCCTAGCCAGACCTAGACTGGGACATGTGACTCTGGGACACCTGCACATGTGCGCATCACGTGCCTGCTATGTCACGTGACTAGCCTGGAGCCACGCAGGCAGCCACTACCAGCTAACTCGTCACTGTTCTGAGAATGGAACACACACTGCCTGCCACTGCTCTAGCGCTGGTTAAGCGCTTAGCTTCGAAAAACTGTGACATAACGCGACTTCGTCGCTTGTCTTAGATCTGCGCAGCTGTTAGAGTACAGCTTATCAGCAAGTTCTGCAATATGTCCACCACACCTGTGCCACCTGGCTAGCATACAGCACAAGTTCCCGGTGGAGCCTTTTCAAACCCCGCCTATACGCGATTTTGGGCATGACAGGCCTATCAATATGAGTCACCTTGCTTGCAAGGTCTCTCCATGCCACAATTGTGCCCACTTTTCTTTCCCTTTTTCCCACACTCATGTGCTCACCGCCCTTTTGACAGGTGCATGTTCGATCCGCCCGCGTCACAATTATGATTATATATTATGCTTTTGGTGCCTGTCCTCATAGTGCCTTACCTCGGTCACCTCCGAGTAGCTCTCGATCACACATTTCTCGTCTCTCGTCTCTGTGTTATGCAGTCCTAGCTAACCAATCACCTGTCCTCTTCTCCTTTTTATTGCTTCTCTTCTCCATTTTAAACATTTTTGCGTTGCCCGTTCATTTAGTATCCCTTGTTCTTGCAATCATCACACTCTATGCACTCACTTTGCTCGACCTTCCACTTGTCTGGATGTATCCCAGTCATATATTATTTTGGTCTTAAGTAATTCTAGCCGGTCATCTTTCACCTTCAAATCTGGGTCATGCATCTGCAGGAATAGCTTCGTGTCAAACTGACGGAGCAGTTAAATTGTCCCTCACCCCGAGCAAGAGTGCATGTCCCTGGTAATGTCTGTGTGAGTGATTTTTCATGTATATATGATTGATATTTACGCGCTGACATTAAAGCACTCAGACATGTGCCGTGTAAAGCAAACTGATAAGTTACAGTCCTCATAACTTTAGCTTGCTGGTGATTGTATGCGTAGTGTGTAGTAGGGGTGGCAAAACAACATGTAGCATGCACAATAGTTAACAAATGTCCAGTCGATCCGAGGTGAGAAATGTACCTTGCATTTTGATGTTGTAAGTCGAGCAAGCAAGGTTATTACTGCGTCGCGCGGCACTTCTCTAGTTTGGCTGTAGTAGTCAAATTCGGCAGGCACAGCGGCGGGCGTCTGATGCACGTGGGGTCGACGCCACGGCATGATCGGCAGTGGCTGCTTCAGTACGCTCTCTGGGCACCCGACGACGGACATCCTCAGCCGCGCGCGAGCTCCTTTCGCAATCTCGCATGTCCTCCTCCACTCATCTGATGGCTCAAATCGTCTAAAGCATGCTTTATATCAGTTTACTTGAAACCTAACGCGTCACCGCTCATTGAGTCTCCAACATGAGGATCGTTTCCACATTCCATCCTCCGTCCTCCGTCAGCAGCTCTATAAGATGCCGTCTCACATCAAGCCCAACGGAATGTCTCGTTATTGCGAAAACCAATAGACTTGTGGTGCTTTCTATCCAGCCCGAAGGTTTGCGTGAAGAGTCTACGTTTGATATATGGGGGCGTGTGCTCTCGTTGCGAACGATACCCGTGGATGTGAGTCACTCGGTGGCTGGTGGCCACGTCGATTTGTAGTAACCATGCCTTTCTCCTACGTTCAGGACACCGGGAGCTGCAACATACTCGCCTTGATTGATCACCCTGATGCCAAACTTATCGTACTTGGCGGCGTCGCGGACGACTCCGGGTTGACTCTGGTGACAAAGGGCCATGTCTCCTTGCAGGAGCGAGGCGGTCGTGTCGCCGAGTTCCTTACCGATGTTTTCGTTCACCCTGGCGGCGAGGTTGCCGTTGTAAGCTGCTATGCAGGCAAGCTTAAGGTTGTGCAATTCAAGGAAGGCAACATTGATACGCATGCGCATTTCGATGTCTCGTGAGTGAATCCCCGCCGTTAGCTTCTTACGGCTGAGATGTACATGAATAGCATCCCCGAGATGAACATCTTGGCGTTGAATTTCCTACATACTGACGACAACCAGTATATCCTCGCCATAATTAATTACGATCACCAGCGGCGGGTGCAACTGCTATCGCGAAAGCTGGATCTGGAGAACTACGAACTAGACCCCTCCCCATCTGTCGTGCTCCTGAGTACTCAACTCTCGTCAAGTCACTTCCCCTCGATAGAAACGCCACCATTGCTTGTTCCGATCTTTCCTGAAGGAGATGGAGGGCATCTAGGCGGTGTACTCGTACTTGGTGGACGAAAGATCCTCTTTTTCGAGCATACATCCGAGGATCGCCAGCAAATCAAGCGAGAGAAACAGATCCGCCTTGAGAGGCGGCTTTCTAGTAAAGACCCTATGGAAGTTGCGAAGGCGAGGGAGAAGGAGAAGGAACGGGATGCTCGCAAGGTCAAGCCGAAATTCAGTGTCAAATGGCCATGGAGCGATGTCACAGCGTAAGTGATCATAACATGCCGTTACATGATGTTGTTTCCATGGAATTACTCCCTGTAGATGGTGCCCGCTAGACGAGGAAAGTAGGAGGTTCTTGGTTGGAGACGCTTATGGCCGGCTAGCTCTGTTAGTTCTTGATACGACAGGGTTGATCGTATCCCCTCTTGGAGAGGTGTGTCAAGCATGGTATTCTCTATTTAGACGAGCAGCGCTCATGAACCGTGTTCAGACGTCCCCGCCCACCACACTATCCTACCTAGACTCGCAGGTTGTCTACGTCGGCTCTCACATGGGCAATCCCCAGCTTCTCCGCATACATACTTCTCCGATCGCCGACCATGGTTCAGAAACGCTTCCCATTCCTCTTGGGGTTACCACCATCTCGCCGGCGTTGTTATCCCCTAGCAAAGGCAAAGGCAGGGCCGACGAGGACGACAACGACGAGGACGAGGACGACGATGTAGACATGTCGGACAATCGGGAAGGACGAGATGGTAGAATCATCGCGACGAAAGGCCAATTCATTGAGGTGCTGGACACGTTCCAAAATATTGCGCCTATCGTGGACGCTGTGCTCGCGGATTTGGACGACAGTGGTCAGGTTAGTCCGTCTATACCCTGCGTTCCCGGCATATGTCTGACAGTGTCTTAGTCCCAAATTATAACATGTTCGGGTGGACGAAATAGCGGTGCACTGAAGGTTGTGCGCACGGGTGCGGATTTTCAGGAACTGGCGCGGGTAAATGGGATTACAGGTATCACGAGCCTCTGGCCCGTGCGTTCACGATTCGAGCACTCGTGAGTCGCACTGGATGTTACCATCTCTCTCCTCTGAGCCATTGTCCCACATAGCACGGACTCGCATCTCGTTGCATCAACGGAAACGGAGACTTACGTGTTCAAGTTCGACTCTTCCGACGTTATCACCCAGCTCGATTCCTCCGCCGACGGGTTCATCACCACCGCGCCAACACTTGCGGCCGCGAACATCCCAAGGCGTGTTTCCACCAATGCTGGCGGGCGAGTGTCCTCCTCGTACGTCGACTCGTCACTTGTCATTCAAGTGACCCCAGAGATGATCACCCTACTGGAGTATGATGCTGCGCTGGGATTGTTTTCGTTAGTGGGCGAGGGGTGGGATCCAAAGTCGCAGGGTGCCATCGGCGGGCGACGTCGGATTGTCGCCGCAGATGTCAACGCCAGTCAGATCGTAGTTGGCTTGGACGGAGGCAAGGTGTGTCTCCTAAATCTGGCGGACAATTCACGGTTCCAGGTCCAAAGGTGCGTTAACCCATTTTAGATGAGCCGCGTGTGGCACGCCTGAACCTGCGTCCTAGGTCTCGGGGCTTTGCAGATCCAGTGTATGGCCCGCTCGATGTATCTGCGGTGTCCTGCGTGCCGTTCGACCGCACCAAGAACTTTGCAACGAACATTGCGGTGGCTTTCTGGGGAACTAACAAAGTGCAGATCTTGTCTATATCTTCTCAAGATGCCACACTGGCAACCGTGTGCGAAGTCTCAGGATTGCCCTCTTTACCGCGCTCCGTGCTGCTGCACAACTTCGGAACGGGACGCACCAAAAAGGAACCCGATTTCCACCCCCATGTGCTCGTGGGACTAGTCGATGGATCTGTGATCTCGTTCAGCGTCGTCGAGAACGAACTGAAGGAGAAGAAGGTTTTCTCCCTCGGCATCGCTCCGGTGTCGCTGTCTAGATGCGAGGTAGACGGTAAAATCACTGTGTTCGCGGTGGGAAGTCGCACGTCTGTGCTCTATTGGGACAAGCAACGGCTGACCAACTCCCCTGTGATGATCAAGGTCTGTGTATTTGGATGTTATGATGTTGTAGCCACTGATTTGCAAAGGACATGGCGGTCGGCACGAGTCTCAACACCTCGTATTTCCGGTCCAGTCTCGTTCTTGCTGCGTCCAGTGGTCTGATCATTGGTACCATCCGCGGCGTCGACAAGATGCAGATCCGATCGGTTGGGTTATATCCCGTTGTGTTATATGTTGGTGCTCACGTCATCCTAGATACCGTTTGGCCTGTCAGATCCACGCCGGATAGCATATCACTCACGACTCAAGCTGTTCGGCGTAGGCTGCAACCGCACTATGCCACTTCGACCGGGGGAATTCCAGGGAACAACGAGCTCGTTCAAGATCATTGATGCCACAACCTTCAATGGTAGGTGTGTGCCATCAATATTGTCGCTCGGATACTGATGCTACCTCTCAGGACTGTGGGACTTCGAACTACAGGCAAACGAAGAAGTCTCGTCGGTCATGGCGCTTCCTGATGGCACAGATGGGCGTAGTCCGTGCTTCTGCGTTGGGACAGTGTTCTTTGAAGTGGAAGAAACGGAACCAACATCTGGCCGATTACTCCTCTTTGCTATTGGATCGGATGGTGCGACATCGTCTGCAGATGGTGAACTGCGTCTTGTTACCACTCAAGATGTCAAGGGTTGCGTGTTCCAAATAACGAGCGTCAACAATTTCATCGCAGCCGCCATCAATTCAAACGTACGTTGCCAAGATTTAGCGATTCTGATTCTAATTGATCACTTCCGTTAAATCACATCTAGGTCGTGCTCTTTGCGTTGAGAGATACGAACAAACAATATGCACTGCAACAAGTAGCAGATTGGAATCACAATTACTTCGTGACAAACCTCGCCTCCCATGGTGATCGTTTGATTGTCGGAGATGCTATCAGCTCTGTCTCCTTGCTACGGGTTTCCGTCGCACGGATTGAATGCTTGTCGAGAGATTATAGCCCTCTCTGGCCTGTGGCTGTTGAAGCTACGGCAGAAAATCAGATCATCGGTGCAAACGTTCGTCGTTTAACTTTCTGCTGTTCTCCCGCAATCCTTGACAGCGCCTATGGCAACTCTGCAGAGCGACTGCAACCTGTTCTCGTTCGCCTTGCAACATATAGACGGCCGCAAGGTGCTCGAAAGGGACGGAAGCTATCACTTAGACGACATAGTGAACAAATTTGCGCCTGGTAAGGTTGATAATTCTAGGATATGCCTGAGTGTTGACCGATGAATGGCGCAGGTGGTCTCGTTGCTGCGGATTCTTCGACTGGATATACCCTCCGGCCAAGACAACTGTTCTTCAGCTCGTCAGGCCGTATAGGCGTCATCATTGATGTGGACGACGAATTGTCATTGCCATTGACGTCGCTACAGATGAACATGGCAAAGCGCATCAAGGGCCCAGGCGACACCAATCATACAGAGTGAGTTTGCTGTGAGTTGAACATCAGGCTAGGCGTACTCACAGCTACACTCTTGCAGATGGCGAGCACCGACAAATGCTCGCGGTCGTACGGACGCAGAGGCATCTGCCTTCGGATTCCTTGACGGCGACTTCATAGAACAATTCCTGACACATCCACGACCACACGAACTACTAGCAGGCGACATCGAAGCTGAACGAATAACATTGCCACAGGCTCAAATTCAAGAGGTTTTGGAGAAGCTCCAGAGTCTACACTAACGAGACAAGAGCTATCGAACAGAGAAGCGAAGAAAACGATGGGAGGGGTCCATGTCAGTCTCGAGAATCCGCATGTACTATATGTAGTGATTGTGTTGTAACAAGTGGACAAGATTGCGTGACTTATAAATAGAGGAACAGTCGACGGTATTGGTCATCAAGGGGTCGTAAACGGGGCCGTGAACAGAGATTTCAAGTAGTAGAATGGGAGGGGGAGGGCAAACTCGTCCTCCTGCATGTTGCTAGGCGCGAAGTAAAATCCGGAGACCAAAACAAGGTAACTGCATTCGAGTCAGACCAGTCGTGTGAAGAAATTGATAGATCGCCATACCTCAGGATAAGGATGCTTCCACGGTGGTAGTTGCTCTTTGCTTCGATGTATGTGTAAGTCATGAGGAACACGGACAAGATGATCACAACGACGTCCCAGCGAGGGAAGATCAGTCTACAATACAGGGTCAATATCACACAAGCGAATAAGCTGAGAGTCACTCACGTGAAAGTTTCCGCAACCGAGCCCATCTTATCCGGTGCATACCAAGCGGAGAACGCGACCATGGCAGGAATTTGCAGCAGACAGACCTGGAGAGCATATGCCGAGCCAATTTCCATACTACACAAAAGTCAGAGCCACGATAACCATGCAACCTCGTGTAACGTACCTGAGCGCAATATTGCCGTTCATTGCGAAGGACATTGCGTTCATGAACTCAGTGGTGTTGGGGACCAGAGCAAACAAAGTAACACCCAAAAACTTCTCATCGATGCCAGAGCCCTCGAGGACGACATCGACGACAGACACCAAGAGCTCTGCGAATTTCCTCAGCGAGGCACTAGGTAAATGATGTCATAGCTCGACGTACCGGCAATCAGAGCATACAAAGCAGTGCAGGCGAGAAGCACGCTTGCACTAGTGGTACGGCTCCAGGACGGTGCATCATGTCCACCATGTCCGGCAGCAGCTTCGATTTCCGTGCTCGGGATAGCACCGCGAGGCCTCGCCGGGGAGCGCGACATATGTTGGTGTCTCAAGGCGCTTACGGTCGCAACCGCGACCGCTCTCGTGAAGTCGTCCGTAGACATGTCCCCAGGAGGACGCAGGCCAGTATCCTTCATCGCATGGTCAACGCTCTCCATGATAGGCATATAAGCTTGAGAGTGCACAGCCGGAGGCTCTGCGTATGAGATCCGCCTTTGAGTCGTCACTGGGGCTGCAGCGAACTCGGCTGACGTTTGCTGAATGTGCTGCGGACCGAGGTATGTATTTGGAGACGGCTCATGAGGAGTTTGACTCCTAGACGTAGCTGCGCTGTCGGCAGTGGTGATAATACTTGGTTTATGGCGCAGAGAGCTTGCGGGGCGTTGTGCGTTATATGCACTCGCGTTACCGGGCCGCAATCTCTGGTACAAGGAGAAGCGTTGTCCACCGGTTTGAACGGGGACATCCATGGGGTGGAGGAGTTGTTGAGGATTTTGCCAGATCTGGCTGGCATGAGTACGAAGAGAGAACCACAAACCGATGAGATAGGACTGCGATATTTGGTGAATTCCCCGTGTACGCCGTCAAGCTGATTGTGCTTACAAGAACGAGGATAACAGCGCAGAAGTAAATGAGTGACTTGACGGTTGATTGATAGAACGGGTCTTCTGCAGGATCAGGGTGTTTGTAGTAACAGTGCTGGCAGACCCAGGGTGCATCTGTCGCGTTCGGACCCACACGTGCTGGACATCCATCGCAGATCAATTGGAACTATGTCGGGTCATTAACTCGTATTTCAAAGACTATTAAGCAATTCACTCACGCTGCCGTACGTTTGGTAGAACATCGTCGGAGCAAGTGTCCCAATGATTGCCATGATGAGCAACATACTCGTGACACCAGCACTCTTGGCATTGAACGATTGCTCCTTCCTAATCAGAGCCATGCTACACATACTAGACCCAGGCATGAGCAGGACTCCGGCGAGTAGACTGCCAACAATGGACCCTTCCACAAGATGTCCTTTGTCTTCCGTTAATGCAATGGCATACAGGATGATCTCGATAATGGAACCGAAAGTGGCATTGATGACTGCACCCATACCAATAGACGATTGGGCAGAAATGGATGCGACAGCCATACCGATGAAGTACGACAATGGGATGACGCTCGCCAAGCTCAGGACGAAAATCGTCACGCGGGACGCTAGGAATGCGAGCACGGCCGGTACATGTTGGCCTGTGCGCTCTCGTTGGTCAGCGATTCTCCTCAGCACGAACCCGTCAAAGAGAACGAAGAAGACAATTGGCATGAGGTTGACGAAGAGGATGTTGACGCCACCGACAGTGTACTTGTAATACTTCCAGCCTAGAGCTCGATAAGTGCAGAGCAGGACCGTGGAAGTGGGGGATCCATAGGGTGCTGTCTGTCCTGCAGAAAGTCGAGCTGGCTTGAAAGTTACTGGAGTTCCACTGGTAGAATGGGATTGGTCTTCCTGGTTACCAACCGAAGCCTCGACATCATCATGAACGGGAACCACGGGCGCAGCACAGAACCGAATGGTAGTGGGTCGCTTGAAGAGGTAGTTGAGTAGGGCCCATGAAAGCTTGGCCATGGGAATGGTGAATACCATGCCCCAGCAAGCGATACAGACCAGCAGTATGAAGGGAGCGATGAAACATGTGAACATCACACGGAAAAGAAGCTTGCCGAGCCAGTCGTGATGCTTGCCCTCCTTCGTATCAGCAAGGGAGTAGGAAAGAGGGGGTGAAATTGGGACGATAGACGTCGCACCGTACGACTTTGAAGGCTTCAGTGGTGCACGCGAATGACCTCCTCCCAACAACGCAGTCGTTGCGGTAGGGAGGGTGGAGCCTGCCGCCGGCGGTATACGCGAACCGAGGGTACGAGGAGTGATTGTGTCATAGCTCGCCTGAGAGAGGTGACCTGAAGGGGTGGAACTGTCCGTCTCTTCCTCGGTATGGAGGGAACGCGGGCGAGGGCCGTTCGTCTCCGTCTCATCGCTTTCGCCGCCATCGTCTTCATCCCCGTCCTCATTACCTAACCCGACATCACCTTCAATGTACTTTCCGAACGGCCAGAAGATGTACCATCCGAGACCATACACCAGGATTGAGTAGCGCCGACCACCTTGCGGCACGAGATAGAGCAGGGTCGACACGATGAAGCAGATCAGGGATAGCCACCATCCGAAGACGATCGCCCACAGGATGTTTCCCGGAAGCAAATGCCGTTCAGCCTGTGCGGACGGGACGGAGTGCAACTCCTGGTCCGCGTACCGAGTGACGGACCGCGACTTCTTGTACAGCGCAGGCTTCCATATAGGAAGACCGAATGGATGCTCGACGTTGATGAGCGACTGACGCTCTCGGACTGTTATTGGGTCTTCTTCCCGCTGCGACTCGTCGTCATCCTCGTCGTCGGCGTCCGCTCCATCCGTCGCATCGCGCCGCCTAGTGCCCTCCGTAGCTGCGTCATCGTCTTCTGCAGCATCCTCATCCTCCTCGCTGAGCATGCCATGGTCCTCGGCAAAGCCTCTATTGGTTGTGTGCGAGCTGGTGATGCTCGTGCTACGCGTGCTGCGCGTACCGCGCCTCCGTGTAGAGCTCGTGGATTCGTTGCGTGGGATTTGCGAGGGGCGTCGGGGAGTGGGAGAGATGGTCGGTGTCTTTGCGGTGAAGTAAGACGTGCCTTGCAGGTGGTGTTGCGGGGTGTTGGGAATAGACCATTGCGAACTCTGACTGACACTACGATGAACCGGGATACGACCAGGGAGCGTTATCGTCGTCGGGGTGGTGCCCGGGGTGATGTTGGCAGAACTGGACTCGCCAGGGTCGCGGTCGGGTGGGTTGGGGACGTCCGCCATAGTAACGGTGGGCGGCGTGGTCGTCGTCAGAGACGAAGAGGAGAGTGGCACCGGCACACTACTTTGGCTGAGCGAAGCTTCAGGAAGGCGCCTGGAGCGCGTCTGGCCTAGCGCGACTCGGCACTGCGGCAAAGCAAGCCAACAGAAACTGACAAATTAGGGGCTCTACTCTACGCACATTACATCCTGAATCTTTATAATGTCCGATTCGTGCCATCGCAAACATTGCTGTCATAATGAGTGGACGTCGCCGGGAGCTGGCCAGGCGGCGGGGCGCAGTCAATGAAGCCATCCGAGTCGCACCGCGACCCGACCATCCATCCGTCCACACTCCTTCATTTCCGCAGAAGCTTTTCGCGGAGTTCCGCCCCCTTCAGCCTCGCTCGCAAGTACTCCAGCCGTGCCTCGTATCGCGCCGTCACCTCCGTTCGTCTTCGTCTGATGTCCGCAAGCTCTGTCTCCATCGCGCGAATCTCCTCCTCTTCAACATCTATTACCCTCCGCGTGCCATTGACAGCCCGTGAGGGTCGCACGGTATCTGGCGAGGTCGCACCCACCGCAGTATGTCCGTGTGAATTAGGAGATGTGTCCATGTCCTGCGACTGTCGCTTGCTCTCCGCTTCAGCTACTGTGGCCAATGGCAAGTGCCCAGTGCTTCTCATCAGATTGACACTCGAACTGCTGCCCAGATGAGTCGGCATATTTGTCGAGGCCATGATGGTGATTCGCTGACGAGATGACATCGACGCAAGAGAACTTTTCCTTGTCAGAGAGCCTTGGTGGGGGGCTAGCGAGCTTGACGCAGTAGGTGCTCGTCTTCTGCCATTTGTCGATGGCGCTCGCTTGGAGGAGATGGTTGTCCTGATAGACCCACCGGATTTGAGTGACATCGCATCGATATCCTTCCCTGTGCGTAGTGATCGCACACTGGAGGATGAACCAATTTGTCGACTCAGATCGGTGAGACTGCCGTGCGAGGGTAATGGGGGTATCATGGGTGGTCGTCTGTGATGTCTGGTGAGAGTGCTCAGCTCAAGACCGTTGAAAGCATCCAGGAGTCGACGCCCTTCTGCCTCGACGAGCTCGATCTGCTTTCGCAAGTCTTTGGCCGTGTCCACGGTATCGTCGTTGGGTATAGCATCTGTTGTATATGAGAGGGTATCACTCGTGTCAAGGGCTACTGAAGAGGCTTGGAATGATGATGGGGGATTTGAGGCGCCTCGCCGTCTGCTCCTCAGGGAAGAAGGTCCAGAGACATCGGAAGGACGGCCAGCCATACTGGGTCTCCGGAAGAGCTGCCCAAAGGAATCGTCCGTCTTCAAGGAACTGTCGCTCAGCTGTTTTGACAGACTGCGAGGCAAGGTATGTCGTTCGGTACTCATTGGCGGTGAAGTTGACGTAGAGGAAAAGACGCTCATAGCGTCGCTTCCCCCAACGTCAAGCGAGGCACTAGCGACACGCTTGCTGGTGACACGTCGCAAGAGGCCAGTCACCGACGAAGTCAGAGACTTCTTAGAGTTGGAGCGTACGGACGGTGCTTGTAGATGGAAGTTGGACGACGGGCGACGTTGGTGAGGCCCAGGTGATGCTGTGCAATTCGGCCGGTCGGGTCCCAAGTAGCACTTCTGAAATGGCTCGACACTCACATTGGCCATTCATGCCAGCATGGCTTCCAGACATGCGGACGAGCGGCGTCTCTGAGGGTAAGGCGGAGCCGTTGGCGAAACGCTCGAAAAGGTTCTGACGCAGAAGGCGGTACTCCTCATCGCTGATCAGAGAATGGGCGGCCGTTCAGCCGTCTATGAAACGGGCGAGGCGAGGCTAGGCTTCATTACCTGAGCAAGCCTTCTTCATTTGCGGTTGCGAGTTCATTCAGTCGCTGGGCGAGAGTCATCCTGGTGACGTTCAGCGGGCTGTACACTGGATATTATGAGCGCGGACTGACGTGACGGGGTCGGCGGATGATCGACATCCCGCCTGGGTTCGAGCGTTCTCTGTCCGAGGATTCAGAGGAGAAGGAGGAGAGTTGGCCGCGTAGAAGGTATGTCGCAACGAAGTGCTGCTTCCTGCTGCGCGGTTGGAAGCGAACGAGCGGGATCCCTCCGAGAGGGAAAACTGAGAGGGGGACAAAGACGAGGGTGCAGGAGAGGCAGATCCAGTGTCCCGCTCCTTGCCTTTTGCCTTGCCATACTGCGGGGTTTGTGAAGTCAGTGATATAGTATTGGGTGATATGCGGGGTACGGCGTACGAATCGCGAGCGGATGACCCGCACGACGGCGGTGTCATCCTGTATGATAGTTTCTGATTGTTCGGTCTTTCGTGAAGCGAAAAAGCCCATGGCTAGCACTGCATGCTGGCCCGGGGAGAGAGTGCTCGAACCCGAGATTGCTGCGAACGTCGCGAGGTCGCTGCTCGTAATTACGCTGCTATTGTTGCTCGTAAGCAAATGTTATCTGCTCGTAGGCAAATGTTATCTGCTCGTGACCAAATGTTACTTGCACAAAACATAATGATATTAAATCGGAGGCCGTGGGATCGGATACACGCCTCGGAGGAACGCGTCGTGACTGCGCTCATCTGCTGCCACCTACGTTTAACTCGGACCATGTCCAAGGCAGAATCGACGCTCAACCCCCGTACGAAGGGCTACGAGTTCTTCGGTCCCCCGGGCGCGCTATTCGTCACCCTTTCCGTCCCGATAACGACCTATGCGCTCTACTTTGGCTGCGCGGAAGACACGGGTGGCTGCCCGCCACCCATCTCGACTCCCGCAATCGTCAACGCCCTGAGCAACTTGGACTTCTACAAGAGCCTATGGGACACTCAGGCAGCTCTGATGTACCTCGCGTGGTACACTTTTTGTATCGTGGCGTGGTTCGTTCTGCCCGGCGACTGGGTCGAAGGTGTGCAGCTGCGGAGCGGCGGGAAGAAGAAATACAAAATTAATGGTACGACTTCTGTCCGCATCGGCAAGTGCTGAGCTCTAAGTCCTCATCCAGCATTCTCAACCTTCCTGCTCACGTTGGGTCTGACCTCCGGTTACATCTGGCAATATGGTCCACAGTCGTTCACCTTCTTCTATGAGCACTGGGTCGGCTTCATCACCGCCTCCGTTCTCATGAGCGTGGTCCAGGGTCTGGCCTGTTATGCTGCTTCGTTCCGCGAGGGTGCGCTGCTGGCTCTCGGAGGCAACACCGGCAGCTTCATCTACGACGTACGTCTTGCGTCCGAGACTATGCTCTGCTTACGGAACCTTTCTTCTAGTTCTTCATCGGCCGTGAGCTCAACCCGAGAATCGGTTCCTTTGATGTGAAGTCATTCAACGAACTTCGCCCGGGTCTCATCCTATGGGCTTTGATTGATATCAGCATGGCGTGCGAGCAGGCCGTGCGCCGCGGGGGTCAAATCACCGACATCACCGACTCGATGTGGCTCGTGCTTGCCTTCCAGTTCTGGTATGTGGCCGATGGCCTGTACAACGAGGTGCGGAACTTGCCATGTCAGAAACTTCAGTGACTGACGGGGCCACGCAGCCTGCCATTTTGACAACCATGGACATCACCACGGACGGCTTTGGCTTCATGCTTGCAGTCGGAGACCTGGCTTGGGTGCCGTTCGTCTACTCATTACAAGCTCGCTACCTTGTCTTCAAGCAGAATGAGCTTGGCCCCGTCTGGACGGCTGGGATCGTCTTCGTGAACCTCCTGGGATACTATATCTTCCGCAGTGCCAACGGTGAGAAGAACGACTTCCGTAACGGCAGGAACCCGAAGAGTAAGATCACTCGCCTGTATCTAGCCGAGCGTTCGCTTACATCCTCGGGAACTGTAGACTTGAAATACATGACGACTGAGAGCGGTTCGAAGCTACTGATTTCTGGCTGGTGGGGTCTCTCTCGCCACCCGAACTACCTGTGGGTGTGTTCGCCGATTGCTCCGAATTCATGGCTTAGATCCCTCCACCTTGCAGTGGCGATCTCATTATGGCGTTCGCGTGGTCTCTACCCACGGGTTTCGAGACGCCAATCACCTACTTCTACGTGGCGTATTTCGCAGTTTTGCTTGCGCACCGGCAGATGCGTGATGATGAGAACTGCGAGAAAAAGTGAGTGACATATCTAACGAATCCTTGACCCGTAACTCACTGTCGACTACAGGTACGGGAAGGACTGGCACAAGTACACGAAGCTCGTCCCCTACCGCATCATCCCCTACGTGTATTAGCATACTTTCGGACCTCTGTTCCTTGGGTGTTTAGCAGTAATATGGCTTAGTACTAAAATTGACAAGCAGTCTAGTCCTGCCTTAAACAAGTGACCTCATGATCCGCCGTATGGTGATATCAGGAGGAGGCCCTGACTAGAAGCTGCGTATTGGACGACACTTGCAGACATACGGGGCTCGACGCATGTCATGGTCCATACGGCCTCGTCTGGGGCGATTGAATGGCTTTGAGGTACCAGTTCTACATATAGTGTGCAGGCAGAATCCAGCCCGACCATCGGAACCCTTGAGCGATTGTAGAACGGGCAGCACAGGCCGTTGAGCACGCCAGAGGTGTCGGAGGCAATTCAGCAGTCGTCATATCCGACAGCCAGTGTAGAGTCATCTGAATGTCCGATGTCAAGTCATGACGGACGGTCCGCAATGGCCACCGGTTTTTTCATGCAACGGTTTTAATCATAACATGCCCGTACCACCGAGTCGGAGGACTACGAATCACAAGCAGCAGCTGACATCCGTCGAACTGTCAAATAAATAGGAAAATCCCTATGTCGTGGTTGGCCTGGTGGCAACTAGAGCACAGCGTAATAAGCTGCGATCTGCATTCTTGTGGGGCCACTTTACGGAACATTCGAGACCAGACACTCCGGAAGCACCCTGTGCGGAACGATGTTGGAGTAAACAGCTGTGCAGCCACCTGCACGCAGGCACGCGCATACAGCGCGTCTCATACGTCCGATGTTGCGGGATCCACAGGCCGTTATTCGAGGCCTCCCTGGGCGATGTCATAGGTTTCGGGAGAAGGAGTTGTATTCGCGGATGTGCTATCGAGGCCGACGGTCAAGGGATGCTGTGAGAGCTCGCCGGGGAGCGAGCTCAGGTGCCGCCTCGGAAGCGTCATCCGAGCCGGCTCATCCTCGCGCCTTAGCGCCGCGCTATATAACAGCCCCCCACAGGCCGGAATACTCCAGCTTTGCTCAGTTCCCTCCTCGTACACACCTCGCTAACTTCTACTCAAGACAAGTTACGATTCGTTACGATAACGCTATGAATTCGTTCACGAAGACACTTTTCTGTTTCCTCCTTTCCCTCTTCGCGCTTGCTGCGGCAGCGCCCGTGATCCGCGACGTCTTCGTCCCGCCCGTGACCTACCCGCACCAGGGCACGGTCTGGTACGTCGGACAGTACCACAATGTTACCTGGTAAGCCCGCACGCAACTCGATGTAGATATCCAATCCTGAAGCAACTCTCAGGGAAACCGCCGGAGCCCCTGTCAACATTACCAACAAGATTGGCAGAGTCGTGCTTGCAAAGGGCGGCATTGAGGACATCAGTACGTAGCCCATCCTCTATCGACCTGGGGTTTCTCCTAACAAGCCATCCATAATAGACAACCCGTTGGCCACGAACTTCTCTATCCTCGATGGCCGCGTTGTGGTGAAGGTTCCTGACGTCGAGCCTGGTAATGACTATGCCATTGTCTGTGAGTATCACCTGTCTCTTGCGTGCTGTTTGCATGTTCTTAATCTTTCAACAGTGTTCGGTGACTCAGGCAACTTCAGCCCGAACTTCACGATCAAGGCGTGAGGCTCGATGACGCTAACTCGCATTTTACGACATTGCCTGGCTTGGAGCGGGCATTAATGGACTTTGACGTGCATACAACATCTGACCTTGCATACTCACGGACTTTTGTTCATATGTGTACTCGCGTTTGGACCTTGCGACCCTGGACGATACATTACAATCGGGAGTGTTGATGTACCCATAGCATTCTAAACTACTCTGAAATCGATAATCCTCTACCCCCTTTACAACTGTGACCCCAAGAGATCGGCAGCCCAACCCCCTGAACCCTACCTTCCATGAGTCGTTACCGAGCATGAGATGCACGAACGTCAACAACAGTCGTGGATACCACGCAGCACCCATGACGTTTCTATCACTGAAGAAGGTCTACATTGAGGGACGGCTAACGTAGTCTGCCAATACACGTAGGACGAAGGACCTGTGAGACAGAGCGGTCAGTCATCTAAGATGCAGCCACACAACAATGTCATAATTATCAAGGAAGTCTCAGTAAAAATTGTCGTCACTTCTGCCTCGAATGTTTCGAGACGGATTGGACTCATTAAATCAGTATTGAATCATCGACTCCTCGCGAGATGTCATGCTGACCAAATGATGCAAAGGGATAGTCACCTGGTAGTAGACAGAGGTACAAGCAGACGCAGGTCAGGCAAAGTAGGTGAATGGGAGGTGAGAAAGAAGAGGCAAGCTGCAACGCTCAAAATCTGCATGCGCGCTTTTGAGGCGTGACCGGACGCGGCCACGTGACGCGATCGCACCAACGCGTAGACGCCTGTCAGGGTCCTGTTGTTTCCACGGTTTGAACGTCGCCCTGAAGCATTCCCTGCGCGCTTGAGGGGATGAGTGTATGATACCCAACGACGCTCACAGCGAGCAAGCCGACAGCCATGTCCTCCTCAAGCTCATCCTCGGCGGGGAGCAGGCTCGCCCGCCCCGTCCCGTCCACGCCCAGACGGCCCCTCTCGGTTAATGCTTCGTCCGATGATCTAACCAACACCATACGCGCGACGCGATCGAATGCCGTCCCCGCAACGCCTGGTATCCTCGGCTCGGCCAAGAAATATAAGGCGGCCCTCACCACGGAATCACGGGTGCGCACGACGAGCAAGCTGAAGCCGGCGGGCCTCTCTTCTGTGCCGCCAACACCCATGAGAGCTCGGTCTGCAGATGGTTCCAGACCGAAGACACCCAGCACCCCTCGGAGGGGTACCGATAGTCCATTGCTACAACCGTTGATGAGTGAGATGGACGTCAGTAAAATAGATCCCGAGGAGGCCCTCGTCGATTTTCAGACGGTAGAGCCTGGCGATATTTCGGGGGACATTGACGAAGCGACACTTGAGACACTTAACGACTACGGCAGAGAAGACAAAGTCCTCGTTTCAATCAGGTAGGTAGCACTGATTTTCCACTGCCGAAGGGATATCGATGTTCTTGTAGAGTAAAGCCATCCTCAGCAGCTTCAGCTTGGGAGCTGCACAACACGATACCCAAGAGCATCAAGCTCGACGCAACATATACCAAGAATTCTACTAGTCCTCCGCAGGACTTCCGCTTCGATGAAGTTCTGACAGGCTCAGACAACAAGTCCATATACAACGCCGTCGCTCGCAGCCATGTCTGTGCCGCCATGGACGGCTACAATGCTGTCATCTTCGCCTACGGACAGACAGCCAGTGGCAAGACGTTCACCCTTGTAAGTCCACTCTGTGTTGTAACTTGATTCCCGGTCCTCAAGGCGAAATGTAGACTGGAGATGAAGATCAGCCAGGCATCATACCCCGTGCCATGAAAGATGTTTTCGGCTACATCCGTCGCATGCCAACCCGGGAATATCTTCTCCGATGCTCCTATCTCGAAATATACAACGAAACGATCCATGACCTGCTCGCCCCACCTTCCTCCAGTGTAACTCAGCCTGTCCAGATCCAAGGGACAGGAGCTAACATTATCTTGACGCCGCTTCGCGAGGAGGTGGTAACCAGCCTAAAAAGCGTGCGCGAGGTCCTGCAGCGCGGCGAGGGGAATCGCCGAACCGCAAGCACTGATTGGAACGAAAGAAGTAGCCGCAGTCACAGCGTCTTCCGAGTCGTTATCGAAAGTAGGGAAAGAGGGTCTGGAGACGATAATGGTGCTCCGAGTGGACGCACAACACCTGGCTTCAGGCCCCCCACTCCGGGTGGACCGCGTTTGCAGGCGAAGGGAGGAAGGAGCGTGCAGACGTCTGTCTTGGTGAGCGCAGAGTCTTTTGATTTCGTGCCATTGTGTGGCTAACAACGGAATTACTTCTCCAGAGCTTGATTGATCTTGCAGGATCCGAGAAAGCCACATCCGACAAAGAACGTACCAGGGAAGGCAAGTACATCAATACCAGGTACGCATAGATGGTTTGCGAATATTTCGACAATCTAACTATACACTTGAAGTCTTCTTACATTGGGCACCGTCATTGGGACCTTGGCTGAAAATTCTGCCAAAAACAAGACGTATGTTGGCTCATTTCAAGCAGGCTGAGGACTGAGGCCAACTCATGTGTTGTTTCGCTCTCAGTGACCATGTCCCCTTCCGAAATTCGAAGCTTACACGTATGCTCCAGCCGTCTCTGTCAGGAAATGCACGCATTTCGGTTATATGTACAATCAATCCCGATACGAGCGCCATTGGCGAGTCAACGAGCACTCTCCTCTTCGCCCAGAGGATCAAGAAAGTGCAGGTATGTCGCCCTCCTCAACACTAAAGTTTCCTATAATCTAACGCACTCTGCCTTCGCAGCTCAATGCACAGAAGAAAGAAGTCGTGGACACCGAAGCGCTGCTGGAGCGGTACAGACAAGAGATCGAGGATTTGAAAAGGCGACTGGCAGAGCGTGAGGTGGAAGCTCCTGCTCGGTCTCGCAGGTTATCGGCTCGAGAGGTACTTGTCTTCGTCCATCGTCATATGTATGCCATTGATGAATGTCGCGCCATGATCAGCAACTCGAGGAGTCCCGAGCTATGCATGACCTGAATTCACGCATCAGGCAGCTCACAAAATTGATCTTGACGAGCCAGACGGTGGACGAAAGCAAGGGCGACCAGTCTCGCCCGGCAAGTCCATCCAAGATCGACTTCGATATGTCGCCATATCAGGTATGTCTATCCTTGTGTTCGAGACGCAGGCAAGTTCACCGCGGGGATCACTAGCTACAACAAGAGCTGCTTGCTGCTCGGCGCCATATCGAGACGCAAGAGCAGCAGATCTTATCTTTAGAAGCCGCTCTTTCTGCAAGGCCCGAGCTGCCTCCCGATGCGCCAGAGAGTGAGAAAGACAGGTTGATCGCTGAACAGGCGAAGACCATTCGTGAACTAGAGATCGTGGTCAAGGGCTACGAGGATAATCTCGGAGAACCCCTGCGCGCCGTGCGCGAAGATGTCGAGAATGAGTGGGTCGGAAAAGTGGAGAGCGAGAAGCGCAGGAGAGAGGAGAAGGAGGCCTGGGCGGACGAGCTCGTGAAGCAGCTCGAGAGGGAGAGGAAGGTGAGTAAATCACATTTTCGCTAAGGGCTCCTCTTCATCTCGCACTTCATACCAGGCCCGGCTCAAGTTGGAGGACGAACGCCAAGCTCTCGCGTCGTTCGTGAAGAGATTCGACACACTGTGGCTCAGTACTGGAGTCCCCTTACCATCTACCATGCTCAATCCTCCTATGCCCACGCCCGGGGGCGCTGCGTCGATCTTCGCTCAGCGCCAGCGTACCCGTCTGGCATCGGGGGAGCTGAGCATGCCCGCCCTCACGGAAACCGATTCACCACTGCGCATCAACGGTGTCGTTGAGCCGAGCTTACTCGAGGAGGAATGGGATGACGTGAAAGATGTCAGCTTCGAGAACGATGGACCTATCTTAGCTCCCCTCGCAAAGAACGGGGACCCTACTAAACCCTCCGGCCTGCGGAATGTCTTGGGTGAGAGGGGAAACTTTTCGGATTAGGTTTCCAGTGTGCTATGCATGCTGATGGTTTTTGTTTTGCGTTGTGAGGTTCGCACTCGAACCGTTTTCGGCCCAACTCGAGGAATAGGTCATAGCAAGGGTGTTCCTCGTCGTCGCTTGAACATTGATAGCTCACGTTTTGTGTACGTTGACTGCAGAATCACGAATCGATAACATTGTTTGTACACATATTTCCGCAAACGCCATCGTTAGGTATCCAATTGTTATACACACCGATTAATCCTTTCTTCGACCCGGCAACACCTCAGGCATCTGGCACCACCTCATACTTCTCGAACAGTGCGAGTTGCTTAGCCCACTTGCCATCGTCCCACGTCTCAAAATCCTTCCACTCGGCCGAGTCTGGACCGAGGACCCTCTTGACCCAAATCACCCATCCAACGATTGTGATATCCGCGTACGACACCTTGTCGCCCAGGAAAAGCAGCTTATCGTTGCCGTCCGCGGACAACCACTTGGCGATTTGCCCGAAGCCAGCCCGGATCTTCTCCCAGGCCTTGGCACGCTTTTCGCTGCCGGGAGGTGCCCAGTCCTCGAGCTTTACACCACCAGCCGACTCCTCGCGTGTGCGACGGAAGAACTCCTCGCTGCGCGGGTTGAGTTGGGCGTTGGTCGCAGGGAGCATGATCGGAGCGAGCGCGCGGACGATGGCCTCGGAGAATGCAAAGTTGAACGCAGCATGCAGCGCGTCGGTCTCAGGCGGGATTACGACGGGTGTGTCGGGGTATGTCTTGTCGAGGTACCGTGCGATGGCGGCCGAGTCGGAGATCGTCTTGCCCGTGGAGGGGTCATGGATAACGGGGAGCGTGTAGTACGGCCCGTCTGGCCGGATGCTCGTCGGTTCTGCGCCGATCTCCTTGCAGACGCTGGCGATGTCGGGGTACTCGACCCAGATGGTCTTGTACGGGATACCCTTGAAGTTCAGGGTATATCTGCAGGGAGAAGTAGGCTGACTGTGAGCGATAAGAGCACGAGAAAGTTGAAGTGCACGTACCTCGTCTTCCAGGTGTTCGGCGACCAGGCCTTATCCGGAGTGGCGTTACCGGGGATATCGTAGAATTGGATGACGTTTGACATATTGCAATGGTAACGGGGGCTCCTATGCACGTCCTAGAGCGGTATGTGCTCGCGACAAGGCGCGCCTTCACGGGTGAGCTTGTGTTTGGTTCTCATGCGCTGCTTATGAAGCTGGCTTAGACTGCGAGTATGATCGCAGTGTGAATTCGGTTCAGCTGACTCAGTACTGAGTCAGCCATATCAGCAGGCCAAGTGACAAGTGTGTTCCCAACCTTAAGCCAACGGTTACTGGTTAGTACATCGCTGGCATAGGCATAAGCACATTCCTCGTCTCCTGACGTCGAGTGACTTCGTGACATACAGTTGCAGCATAACTACGACTCGCTGGGACACATAAAATGCCGTCCCCAATATCTGCGAAAAGGCGGTCAGGGTGACGATTCTACCGGCGATCCTGGGAAACGATTCTCGGCGTGATTCCGAGGCCAGAATCGTGAGAGAGCCAGAATCGCGTCATTTACAGCTGCGCCCCGCAAGGCACAATTTGCCCTTGGAGTCGCCGTTGGCTCAATTCCCACTGCACCAGCACTCTTCGTGTTTGTGATCGGACGAAAGATAGCCTATCTGGACATGCCTTCCCTCAGGTAGAAGTTGAAGCGCGTGAGTACGATACTGAGCTACCAGTACTGCATATTGCATAGTGTCCGCTAGACACCATGCGTACCTCTGGTGACTGTAGTATGCGGCTGCCTCCTACCAGAATGTACTATCGTTGGCTATGTACACAGTATGTGCACACCTCATCGCGAACAGACTCATCCAACCAAGGATTTCGCCATCGATCTGAACTTATACTGTTACTTGGGCCCCATTTAGATGTTGATGGTGCGCCTACATGTTTAGTGCTACCTCCGCCTCGTTGGTGCCGATTCAATGCTCGGAACACATTGAGCCTTGGTTCCGACACATCCTGGTACTAGCAGGTGACTGTAGCAGGAAGGTGCTTATTCATCGCTTGTGCATGGGATTGCGATATGGGAGACAGAAGCTCAGAAGCTCGATGACGGGGGGAAGGGACGGCGGAATGGGACATATCCCTGGGATATAAAAAGTAAACACTCCGACACTACGAGTATCGAGCATCGACTTCCCACCTCCTCACACTCTCATTCAACGCATCGACCCTCTAGACAATGAAGGTCATCGTACTTGGGTAAGCTGACCGGCGATCTGTATCTCACCTCGCCGGGATATTGAGCACGATCCTTACAGTGCCTCCGGGTTCATTGGCCTGCCTGCTGCACAGGCCCTGGTGCGCGCAGGACACATCGTGTACGGCGTGACACGTTCAGCGAGCAAGGCGAAGCAACTCGCAGCTGAAGAGAGTGGGTATCTAGAAGTCTAACCTCATTCATTTATCCTCTAACACACAAATATAATCTCTGTCAGTTATCCCCGTTGTTGCCAATTACGACGACATTTCCGCATGGGGGAACCTCATTGCAACTGTTGATGCAGTCATCGATGCCGTCGGAGGCACCGATGTCAAGACGCTCTCGGCGGCCCTCCTCACCAAAACCGCCCACGCAGCTCAGGAACTGCGTCCGCTTCATGCGCCGAAGTTGATCTATATTTACACGTCGGGCACCTGGGTGCATGGTGATGATCGCAAGACGGTCAAGACCGACACCTCACCTTTGACTGCGCCTGTAGAGCAGGTTGCGTGGCGCCCGGCTCAGGAGCAGCGCGTGGTGACAAACACCGCGTTGAATGGCATCGTCATTCGCCCGTCGCTCCTGTACGGTCGCTCGGGCTCTCTACTCGCGAACGTGTTCCGTGGCGCCTACGAAGGCAAAGTTAAATGGTTCGGCACGCCAGGAGGGCGATTCGCGCTCATTCACACGGACGACCTCGGGGAGCTGTACCGTCTTGTCGCGGAGAAGGGGGCAATTATTGGAGGCAAGATCTTCGACGCATCAAACGACGTCTCAGAGAGCGTGGATGACTTCCTCCAGAAGCTCGTTGAGGTATCCGGCGCGAAGGGACCGTACGAGTATGTCCAGCCCAGCAATTGTGAGTATATCTGGGGTCCAGAGACATTCCAGAGGCTGACTGCGTGGTACCAGTGTTCGAGGTCGCGCTGACGACAACGGCTATCCTCCGGCCCTATCTGGCACGATCATTGCTTGGGTGGCAGCTTCGCAAGGCGGGCCTGACGGATCACTTGGAGATTTACTACGATGCCTGGAAGGCGAGTGAGGGACTTGCGTGAGTAATGATGGATAACGAGATGGTCAATGGAATCCAAGTCAGGTTCCTAGTGAAGGTAGTACTTGGAATTGTGTTGTACGTAGGTTGTCTTGCCGTTGCGGTTCGGCTGGATCTTTCTACATGCCAATCGCTGTTGGCTCTGAGGCGCATTATAACCGTCAGGAAAAAGACAAGGAATGTACTTCCCGGTGGATGACCGACGCAGGGGTCGAACCTGCAATCTCCTGATTACAGTAGAATCGTAGTCAGACGCGATGCCATTTCGCCAGTCGGCCATGTTGGCATTGGCGCCGGCTAGATCCACATAGTCCGAGGGTATGCGTGTGGCGCAATCTACAGCCAGGAGGGACTCCCTTGCTCTGCTCCCGGTCACATCCCCCTTTGAATACCTCTACAATGAGTCTATCATCTTTTCTCCTGGGACCTGCTCAACGAAAAACCGAGAAGGTCATTGACGCAGAACTTGATGACTTTTTTCGATCGACCGTGAGTCAGCTTTCTGCAACTGTCATAAAACGCAGTTTGTTCAAGTCCTACATCAGCTGCCCGAGGCTGGCCCTTCTACAAGCAAGCCCGAGACGGTAGGACCTGTGCAACAAGTAGCTTTGAAGGAGGTAAAGGGTATAAAGAGGAAGCATGCTGAAGCCCCTTCGTCTACCAAGGCGAAGAAGTCAAGGACGGGGAAGGATAAGGCCGAAGGTTTGGACATTTCGCTTCCATCTGCTTCGCAGGAGCTTATCCTTTGCGACAATGAAGAACCATCTACCGTGGAAGAGGTTACATCGTCCGTGGTGAAGAGGCCTATCACGAAGTCTCCGAAGCGTCCTCCAGTTGCTGCTAACCCGCAGGAAGACAGCGACTCTGGTGACGATGAACCCGTCGCTTCCCTCAAATCAAAAATCAACAAAAGCGAACGTTCAGAGTCGGCTCTCGCAGAAGGCGAAGAAGTGGAGGGCGATTCATCTGAAGACGATGAGGGCGACGTTACTCAGCTCGTCCATGAGTCTGTCTCAAAGAATGCTAAGAAGACTGCAAGTCGCAAGAAACAGAAGTTTGTCCCCCAGGACGAGACCCCTGGGCGTCGAGATGCTCGCACAATCTTTGTTGGGAATGTGCCGATCGAGGTGGCAAAGAGCAAAGTATGTCTGCACGAACTTTGCTTAATCTATCCTTTCCTGACTGCGTGTGTAGCCTCTACAAAATCAATTCAAGAAGCATGTCCTTTCTTTCATTCCCACGGCAAGAATTGAGTCTGTCCGCTTCCGCTCTGTTGCTTTCAAAGCCCCCACTTCTAAACTTCCCCCTCTCGACGGCTCGGAAGCTAAGGGCAAGCCTGCGCCTCAGGAAAAGTCTGGGCGGCAGCATGACCGCGAGCGTGCGGCCTCCTGGCGTGCGACCCACGGCGATGACGAGCCAGCGCCGGTCAAGTCAAGCCTCACACCGAAAGACAAGAAACGTGTCGCATTCATCAAGCACGAGCTGCACGAGGGCGTCGACGCTGTCAACGCATATATCGTATTCGCACACCCGCCGCCGGTACCTGAAAACCGTCCTGCCAATCTGCCGCCTCCGCTGGAGGTGATGGACCCATACGAGGCTGCGCTGCGTGCGGCAGAGGTGTGTGAGGGGAGCGTGTTTATGGAGCGCAACCTACGCGTGGATGTTGTGCGTGGGGATGTGCGTAAGGATGGTGCTGCCGGCGGCGAACAGCCACTGGGACTCGGTGACCCGAAGGCGACTGTGTTCGTTGGTAACCTGGACTTTGCGAGCAAGGAGCAGGATTTGAGAGCGTTCTTCGAGGGTGTGGTCAGCGTGGAAAGGGGTCCGCCGACCGGTGATGCCGACTCAGACGCGAGTGATGAGGAGGATGGAGACGACAAGCCGGAGGGGCAAGGCATGAAACCGAAGAAGCGGAAGACGTGGGTGAAGCGAGTGCGTATCATAAGGGACAAGGATACGCTGCTTGGAAAAGGCTTCGCTTATGTTCAATTCACGGTGCGCTTCTCAGCTGTATGTGGT
Organism: Gelatoporia subvermispora B; assembly: GCA_000320605.2. NCBI lineage: Eukaryota > Fungi > Basidiomycota > Agaricomycetes > Polyporales > Gelatoporiaceae > Gelatoporia > Gelatoporia subvermispora. The sequence continues at coordinate 1,884,111 of KB445793.1, forward strand.
GCCTGATTGTTAGCTGATGAGGATACTATTCGGTGACAGGACCGCGAATGCGTCGATGAGATATTGGCGCTCGAACCCGAGCGACTCAAGTTTGCGAAGCGGAAGCTACGTGTGCAGCGCTGCAAAACCGTCCCTGGTGGCACCAAGGTGTCGTCTCAGCCTTTACAGGGTCCCAAACACATTGCCTCTGTTGCCAAAGCACCCAGGTCTGCTATTCCGCGTACTGCACCCAAGGGTGATCCAACACTCGGCACGAAGATTTCCCATCTTCCCAAAGAGGAACGCAAACGCGTCAAAGCTGCGAACGCGGATCGCGTTGCGCGTCGTATGGCCAAGAAGAAGGCGAAGACGCTCGCAGAGAAGGGCGTGAAGGCGAAACCCGACAGGGAGCGTGTGCGCAAGCCGCGTGGTGAGAAATGGGACGCGAGTGCAAAGAAGGACAAGCCCAAGAAGAGGGTGAGGAGTGGCAGGGCATTGGAGAAGTTGAACACCAAGAAGTAGAGATCCCTCGACGTATACAGGGTTATCGAATCTTTCGCAGAGGCTCTTATGAACACGATACTATGCGGCTTAATTCTATGTGGATCTGATATGGTGATTGCGCATGGCAAGCAACGACGTGTTTCATATGCGGATCTAATGATACAATACACAGGCGATAAATACAGGACAGCGAAAACCCGAAGACAGATGCCAGGCAAAAGATATGGTATGCAATGTAGTTTCTCGGCCCAGAAACTCAACTACGCCGACGCATGGTGTTCCCCCTTACTTCTTTGTCTTTGCCTTCTTGCTACTCCCGGCATCTTTCTTATCCTTTTCGTCGCTCCCCTGTATATTCAGGATGAGTCATATGATCAGATACCCAGCCGTATGACCTGACCTTTCGCTTTGTTCCTGCTGCCTTGCCTTTGTTCTTTGTCTTATCATCCTCTTTCGTTTTTTTCGGCGACTTGGGCTTGACAGAGAAGAAGCCGTCTAGACGGCCTTGCTGCTTAGCGTTAAGGAACTTTGTGAGCTTTTCAGCGCCCTTGCGCACTCGCTCCTCGCTGTACGATGGTACCATTCAGGTTATTGGATATGTGAGATAAACAAGGATAAACGCACTTGAAGCCCTTCTCTTTGACGAGGAACTCTACTAATCCTTCAACGTCTGGGTTCTTCCATTCGAGCTACAAGTGATGTGTTATCTCAGGCCCAGTGGACCGACTGTGATGCCACACACCTCAACCTGATCTGCAGGCATGACATCCGGCTTCTCGAAGAATTTCTTGGCCTCCTCCCATGGCCATTCGTCAGGAATTTGGATACCGCCTTTCTTCTTCTTGCCGTCTTCCGCAGCTTCCTCTTTGGCAGCCACTCTGTGAATGAGCTATAAGTCATCGTGCCGTTCAACATTGGACTATGTACTTTTCCCGTAGGTGCTCAATGACATTTCCTAGGCTTCCATGTTCCTTAATGAGCTTCAGCGCAGACTTGGGACCAACTCCCTTGATGGGCTCGAGGTAATCACACCCGAGTAGGATGCACAGGTCGATGAACTGTGGCTGTCAGTTTCCGATGAGCAGATATTACAACGAGTCCATTACCTGTGACATGTTCATTTCGAGACCATCGAGCGCTTTCTGGAGGTTGATTTCACTGATTGGCGTCTTCCGTGCTTCGGAGAATGTAAGGTGGCGAAGGAGGATCGGCGAGGCAAATGTCAACGTGTCCATATCCTCTGAACCTGCTGCGTATACCTGATCCGATAAACTTCGAAATGAGCCGGTGGACCGTTGAGGCGGAGGATTATACCAACCTTGCCACCACGAGCCAGCTCAGCGCACTGGGCCTCAGCTTCCGATGGCGCCTGCGTCGGGGGCAATCAGGGCTTGACAGAGAAATGAAAGAAAATGAGACGCACTACAACGAAGGGTATACCCATGAGACCGAGCAATCGGCGACATTCCTCGTTATGTTCCTTGGTCACCTTGACAGTCCGGCGAGTAAACCTTTCTACATCTTCCGCCGTCCCTGTCGAGATATTCGCCTCAGAGGACCCGGATTGAGAGAGATACGAGACACTCACCTACTTCCTTTGCTTCCTCTCCCTCCTCTTTGGCCTCCTCGCGGCGCTCAAAACGCTTTGACAGCTGAAGAGCAGGACACCTAGCATGAGCATTATTCCACCGTCGCCCCATGACTACGCACCACTCCGGCCTTGAGCTCTGGTGGCTTTCCGTCGAATACGTACGCAGGTTTGATGCCGTTTTCCACCATACGAATCGTACGATAGAAGAATCCCATGAGATGACTGACATATTCCTCAGCGACGTTCTGCAGGAAGTTATTCAACCTACTCACCTTGTGGTCTCCCCCGCGTCATTCGTTAAGAGCTCGCCGTCCTTTTGTCTGACAGCAATTAGGAATTGGTATATTGACATGGACGCGTCGATTGCGACCTTGCGCCCGAAAAGCGTCTTGATTTCATGTTCCTGCTTGGGTGTTTAGTTGGCATCCTCTTCCGGTAGACTAGTGAGCGTACAGATATGGCGTTTGGTGAGTTCTCCACAATCAAGCTGGTCAGTCCTTTGATACCCATTGCTGCGCGCTGATGTGATGGGCTTCGAACACGACGCGACAGTGGCAAGCGAGGGCGACTCGGCGCGCTGCGTCATGCACTCGCGCCTTTGGGTGACGGGGACGTGACGGATGGCAAACGCGGTGTGACCGACGCGCTAGTCACATCACTCCCTCTCTCCACCGAAAATCTCGGTTTGTTCAAGTTCCATCGTAATCAATGACTGCGCGGCTCTCTGGGTCTAGGACAAGCTGTTTCCGGCGTTTTAAGCCACCTTCTTGACACCGGTATCTCTGCAAGCGATCTACGTTTCTCGCAGAATGAATTCCTACTCTCCCACTCATGACGATGTTGGTGTCAGGCCTGCTAAGCGACGCAAGAGGTCGCCATCTGATTCTGTCCATGAGCGTGAGTGAAGGACGATGACCTGGATCAACTTAACACCGAGCAGAGAGTTGCAGATAGTGCTAGTTCCATCCATCGTCAGATCATACTGGAAGAAGTCGACCTCGAGATAGGGCTTAGAGAAAGATTGTCCGAAACGATACAGTCTAGGTTGACTTGGGCGTTGATACTTCAGGAAACCTTCAGCAGGGAACTTCGATGTGTGTTATCACATTTCTTTTCACCTCTGTCAAACTGAACAATCTCCCTAGCTCAGGCTGGCGGATCATCTGAGCTTCACAGTGCCGCCTTGGATGCACTGGATGCTATCGAGGTGCCCTGCGACATCATATGGGACAGAGAGCCCAGATTTCTAGCGCAGCTCCCAACTACCCTTGAGCCACAGCCGGTATCCTCTGTTCCCATTCACGCAGACAGTCGTCCTGCATCGGCATATACACCTCGGCCCAGCACAATCCGCACTCGCGGATTGCCAAGAGCTCCATTACAGCCTGCTAAGAAGCTGTTGTTCCTACGCAATACTGACACGGATCCACCGGAAGTGGTGAAGTTGGCATGTCCGGATTGCTCCCGCTCTGATTTCTCCAACTTGCAAGGACTCCTTAATCACTGCCGCATAAGACATAATCGTGAATACGGTAGCCATGACGAGTGCATACGGAGCTGTGCTGTTCTGGTTCCCGACGAAGAGCGTGATTGGGTCGTCGCGAGCGGCATCGAGCTCCCTGGCGTCAGCCTCCCGAGTCTGAGGCGACTTTTCGAACTGGCAGTTGGCGCTGGGGCTTCCTCGTTCATCAGCAATACCCAGGAGATCCCACGCGCGCAAGAACAAATTAGGGAGCCTGACACCGAGCCTACAGAGGTCGCAAAGGACGAGTTGGAAAGGACGGGCACGCCAATCACGAAATCTTTGGGATATCATGAAGACACTCCCGCGCTTGCGCCATTCCTCGGAAGAGCTCCAAAGAAGCGTGTCATACACGTCCACGGCAATGAAGACGATGTGATCGATATCTTTGGTAACGACGGATCATTGACAGACAAGAAGGTGCAAAAGCGATGGCATATGCGACACGCGCATCGCAATATTGCCCGCCCTGCCTTGGAGATTCCGGAGACTGCATTTGCTGCAGAGGAGGTTTCTAATTTTTCGACAGAAACGCCTTCAAACAGCGGCGTTGGTACTTCGGACGTTCAACATGGAAGGTCGCCTACTGCTGTGGGACTTACCGGCGTTGGTGTAGCTGGGACGAGATTCCATATAACTGCACGCATCACGATAGCGGACTCAAGTCGATGGATTCCTCCAAGTGAGCGCAGAGCTCTCACATCCGAACAATATTAATCTCCACGATTTGCCAGCTCGCAGGCCGAAATTGCAGGCGCAGTGTACTCACCAATGGCGACTTGTTGTCTCTTCCCCTTCTTATGTGAGTACACCAATTGACAAATTAATTCGAGATTCAATCACTCACCGTCAGTCTGCAGAGCCTACATATCACATCAATTCTGCGCAAACTGACCATCACTTGTGTGACCGATCCTCCACCGTCGGCTTTTACTCAGCCCATCACTCTCGACGGACCACCCTTCATCGCCACCAGTAGCACGGACAAGCCTTTCTTAGCGAAGCTGAGTTTCGAATGGGCGGGTGATGCCAACCCTCCTATGGATGTCGAGCACTGGGTGGAGGTCAGTGACAACGTTACTTGTTGATTTCGCCGGCTTACCACCTATCGCGTTGCCTGGCAGCTTGATCCCATACATACTGGTTATCCAGTAACCGGGGAGGAGCAGCTGCTCGATGTCGAACTCGACAGGAATACCGAACTTCTTCCTGTTCGCGACATAGATAAGCCCGTCACGTGGGACGCACATCTTATATCCGACGAAGTGCATGATGCGCCGGTGCCTTCCCAGCAGAACGACAGCGCTGAACCTGGTAAGTCTTCGTGTCTGTATGATGGACAGCTGTTCTTATGTTCACCCATGTTGATCCTCGCTTCTCGTATCGCCATCTGTCTCCCCGCAATACAGATTATGTGGTGGCGCTGAAGACCCTCCTCCCACAATTTCCAATGACGCTGAAAGGTGTGCTATATTTGTACCGTGGCGTCGAAATTTATTTTCTGATCCCGCGCGTTGCTGTCTACAAGACGTCAAAGGACGGATGCTATCCCACCCGCCGTACACACTGGTGTCCAATTCGAGCCATTTTCGCAAACTGGTGGAAGGCCGCCGAAAAGCGATCGAGGTTGGTTCGCTGCCAAAAGTTTTAACCCCCCCAGCGTGCTCGCTCTCAACTCTCAACATTTCACAGGTCGGCCGCGCGAGAGCGCTGAGGGATGCGTATGCGCAGTACGTGGCCTCCCACCCGGAGAAGGGAGCTTGTGTCCCTCTTAGCACCGCGGATGTCTATCATTGGCTGGAGGATGAGGGCCATCTCCCTCGCGCGCCAGGAACTACTATGGCTGCCACCGCACGCACAAAGCAACGCATGCAAGAAACCGATTTGGGACCTGCCGGCTCCGAAGTTTTCTGTCGCAGGTGTGGACTGCACCGGCAATACCACCCGAATATGGTCAAGAGCGAACCGTTTGACTCTGGTGCCGCATCTGAGACGGCCTGGACACAGCCTGTCTCTCTTGGGATATCTGCGAATACGTTTGCCTGCACGAGTTTCAGCGTTGAAGATGTCATGCTACCACTCGTCGATGCAAGCCGTCTGACGTTACAAAGACCATCGACCGCTGGGCATGATCCACCTTACGGACTTTCTCCTGCCATTTTTGCAGCTCCTCGGCTCTCTCCAACAGCTGTGCAGTATTCATCACGGAGCTTGGTAGAGAGTGCGGATCCCAGGGTCATGACGGCCATACGCTCACTCCTGTCTTCCACGGGCTTGGTCCGGCGATCGGACGGGATTGCGTCGTTCATTGATGGACAGATATCCGAGCTGGCACAACTGCCGAAATCAGTGACCGAAGATGCACTGGCGCCGTTCGCTTTACTCGCGTTGCTCACGCGATGCCTGGTGCGGTTACTGGTGCGCGGGGGGCTGGACGCCGCACTGGGCGACGAGGACGGAGTACGTGGGCAAGTACGGTCGAGACGGAAAGGTAACGAGGCTGGGCAGATCAGGCGCGTGCTATCGCCGTCCCATGTGCTGCGAGGGCTGGCATTGGGCGCGCAACGCCGGCTTGCTGACAGTGCGGGCCTTCTGCTTCTTGCTCGCCTGGGGCTCCCGCGCGCGAGGGACACCACGCGCGACCGAGACCCTGCTCCACGAGCCGATGAGAACGTGGAGGGGAAGCACGCTGGGCGTGCATCCGTGGGGGATTCGAGCCTCGTTGCAGTGAAAACCGAGGAGGAGGATGACAGCGAGAGGCTATTTACGTCGGCGTAGGTTGTGTAGTCCGACTTGCTGTCGTTCATTACAATGCGTACTCTGCTGGTTTCGTCAATGTTGGGAGATCCGGGAGGGGACGGAGAGAGACTGTTGAGGGCTGTGCTGCGGGGGTACAGCGTTTCCGATCTGTACGCATGGCTACGAAGGCTTGTGGTAATTGTATCTGGTAAGATCTGTGCCTTATTGGGGTCTGGTAGCATCTGCGATATGATTTTGATCACGGGCTGTAGCCGGTTGTCTAAATACGGGTGAAAGAACGGCCCGGCGAAGGAGGGGAAGAACCTGGACACCTGAGAGGGACGCTGTCCGCGCCCATCCGCGCTCATTTACTCCGTTCTAGACAGGAAATTTACCGCGGAACATGCGCGCAGGTCGCTCCGAGCGCCAGTGCTTCTCTCTTTTCTCCCCATCCTCTCTCGATATCATCTCCCTCGCGTCGTAGTTCGCGCGTGAGGAGGCTCTCGCTCCTTTACCCCTTCGTTCCTTTACGCGCCGCCAGTAGGTCTCGCCATGTCTATGTTCAATAAAGACACCACCTTTGGCGCCACCTTCATTGGTTTCGCGGTCTCGAGCGTGTGAGCAGACCCCTTGTATTGGTGCTGTGCACCGCGACTGACAATCCTCCAGTTGCTTTGGCGTCTTGAGCACCCAGGCGTACACATATATCAAGCGCTACCCACTAGACAGACCATTCTACAAAGCTTTGGTAAGTGTAACAGTCGAACCGGACCCTGCGTACGTTTGGTTGACGTCGTCGTGCTTCTCCCCTAACCTATTTAGGTCGCAGCACTCTGGTACACGATTACAATTCCTTATGCCGTACCCCTTGCGTGTGCTCACCTCCTCGCAGGTTCTTGGAATGTGTCGATCAGGCTTTCATCGCGCATGCGATCTATCACTACGTTGTAACGTACGTGATTTCGACACTATCCCAAGTGTCTAACTCAAGGTTTCGCAGAAATTGGGGGAACTTCCTTGTTGTTCAACAACGTGCCGTATGGTAAGAGATCTGGCTTGCCCCCCCCCCCCCCCTCGAGCTTATCGTCTGACTTCGTTCGTCCAGGACGCTCATTGTAAGTCGAGGCATTGGACACCCTGTTTACACATGTCGCTCACATGAGTGCAGATGCAAGTGACCCTCGGAGTGAGCTAGGTCTACAATATTTGATATACTGTGTCTGACCCCTTACGTAGGCGGTAACGGGTGCAGTTGTCAAGTCCTGTTTCGCCATGCGTGTTTGGCGATGTGGGGTGATTACGTCGATATGTTCGATTCTGTTCTGACTACTGTTATAGTCAGTAAATGCAATGTCCCCGTTACTGGGCTCATCGTGAGTCGAAAGTGCGTTCCGTGTCAAGCAGCTGCTGACGAGCGATGGCACAGGTGATCCTGACGCTGGCACAACTGGGTTCGTTTCTCTCCATTATCATTGCATGCGATGTCTCGTCTGACTGGTTGTCCCATTAGGGTGGGCATGTGGTATGTGACATCTATGGTCGACTTTAGGTCGTAGACGTAACTGATCCGACATCCACCGCGCAGTATACACCGTGAAGGCGTGAGTTCGAATTTAATCATTGCCTTCGAATGCGAATAGATCTTGACGTACGTTGGCAGCTTCCAACTTCCAGATCTCGCCCATGTCGACGATCTCAAGGTATTCTCAACGAATATGTGGAGATAATAGCGCGTGCTTAGTTTTATGCAGCTTGTCGGTAGTCTATCGCTTGCACTAGGCGTCGCAACAGATATCGTCACTGCCGCGGCATTATGCTTCTTCTTGCGTGGGTTGCGCACGGGATATTCGCAGTAAGACATTCCCGTTTTTGTCCTTGATTTCGATGCTAAGGATCTACCGCAGGGACGACTCCCTGGTGAACACGCTCACAATATACGCTGTCAATACGGGTATTCTCACTAGGTATGTGGCCTCTTCCTACCCTCGCTGAAGAATCCTCTGGACTCACTCATGGTGCAGTGCCATTAGCTTGTGCACTTTGATCCTGGTAGGCCCCAAGCTGCACATTATCGAAGAAAATTTGCGATGTTCACGCTGCATCAGTATGACATCATGCCAGATAACTTCATTTTCATGGCCTTCTACTTCGTGCTCAGCAAACGTGAGTTCCCCTCCTTCGTACCCTGTAACTCCATAATGACCCGCGCCTAGTGTACGCGATTTCGTTCTTCGCAACGTAAGTCGCCAAGCGAGACCGATCGTCCTGCCGCTTCTGATCGTGCCTGACTTCACCAGCTTGAACACGCGCAAAATCGTGCGCGGTCGCGGCACGGACGGCGAGCACGCTACCATGCCTACGTTCTTGATGGTCGGGAAGGCCACGAGGCAACAGGGCAATTTCGATCCGGAAGCAACTACGGTACGTATCCACGCCCCGTGATGCGCGACGGTGCATGCTGAGTTGTACTAAGGGCTCTCATGTTGAGGTCACTGTACAGCAAGAGGTATCTATCACAATGGACCCTGTGAGTCTTGGGTTGTCTTCCATGTGGCCTTGTGCTGACCGACGAAGATCAACTCTGTCCAAAAGCAGGACTACATGAACGCATGGTGAAAAAGGATTCCGGCGACACCTCTCTTTCCTTATTCGTATTTCGTGTGCAATCACTGTATCAGTCTAGTCTAACCCCCAGCATCTGCGGCGGTCTGTGGCGCTACCTTGCTCCTTCGCAATTGTTATTGCCTTTGCTTTACTTCTGCCACTGTGTTATTCATTTCGTTTGCGCCGTGCGTTCAAACTTTACCGTGTATTGATGCAATATTCTTCGATCGTGTAAGCCTACTGACGGAGGTCGCTTGGGGTAGTAATTATCGGATTTTCTAGGACCTAGATAGAGATCTGATGTATGCATCGGGGGTTGAAAATTATAAGGGGACGTTTAAGAGATCCAGGGACCGGATACGATCCAGCACTGCAGCCTTGTCGCCGCCAAGGTTCCGGGCGTTGCTTGGATTTGATACTGATGGAAATGTTCCGCCCTACGGCGGGATCCATCTTCAACGAGCCCGGCCAAGATACGCACAGGAACGATACATGAGCTTTCGCCGACGTCGGGATTACCGGATTAGGTTTGCACCGACGATGGGCCAGCGCTAACGCGCCATCCCGGAACATTTCGAGGTGTGATGACGTCGCCCGAGAACAAATGTACAGTTTTTTACCGGCCCGTGGGACACCACCGGTCAGTGGGACAATGGCCATTTTATACTATAATGGTTGGGAAAACGTGCTCGGAGAAATTTTATGAACAATTTTACTCTTCGTACGGATATCCAACCATGTGTATGAGGCGCTACCTCGAGGACTTAGCTTGCTACGGCCAAAAACATGCGGATGTGGCTGAGAATTGAATCTGAAAACTTGCATCTTAAGCATGCTCTCCCTTCATTTTCAGTGACAAGAACGCTTGTTTTTGTAAAGACCGTATGTACAGTACAACCCCGATTTTTTCGAACCAAATTCACCTTGTTCTGCATTAAAACGAGCGAAAATTTGTCAAAACACAGCATAGAGGTACGGAGAACGTCCCAAATTGGAAGGTGGTTTGGCGGGGCGGGAGCGGCAGATTGGCCAAATCGGGAAGGTGTCCCACTGGCTGCAATAAGACTGATAACGAACTTTTCGACAGATGGTCTTGGTACTCACGGCACAGTCATAAAAATGTCTTCTTGATACATCAGAAATACAGTTCAACTATGCTCCTAACCATCACTGTACTAATTATTTCCGATCATGTATACATGCATTACTGCAAAGCTGAACACAATTTCAGCGTCCCACGGGCCGGTAAAAAACTGTACCAGGCGGCTCACGTGATCTACGCAGCTCGCAACATAGGGGGACCACCATATAAGGCAGGACTCAGTCGGCTAGCATCGTAAACGGGGTTACGCGGTCGCTTACACGCGCAACGTTTAGATGAGACGAACGAACATTGAAAATACTAGATGCACGCCGCATAGCCCAACAGAATGCCAGCAAATGACTCAATTTTGATTTACGACTTGCCTGTTGACAGCCACTGCAATCCTAAAATCGATCTCTCCTCGTTTGCCACCCCTTGCCGATACCGTCTAGTCGACTGCGCTCAGTTCATCGAAAACAGAAAGTTGAGTATCACTGAATTATCTTCGTTCCCATCCGTCCCATATACAGCTATATCGTACGTCTGGCGTGGTAGGCCAGATCTGGAAGGACGCACTCCCGAAGCATTTGTCGTCGCAGGCGCGGAGGAGGCGGATCCCATCGCCGTCAGTGTGCTCCGTCATGCATGCATGGCTTCTCTCCTGCACAAGATCCCATTCATTTGGCTCGACAGGCTATGCATATTACAGACGTCGAAGATGGATAAACAGTGGCAAATTCGAGAGATGTATCGCATATACCAGTCGTGTGCGCTGTGTGTAGTCCTCCCCGGGGGTCTCATGCGACTGGTTCCTCTGTCAGAGGAGACGGACTGGATACACCGTGGCTGGACGTTGCAGGAAGCCGTTGTGCCGAAGAAAGTGGTCGTCTTGCACGCCTGGGCTGGTGGCTCAGGTTCATTCACACCTGATACAGGGGGCAGCCTGTCAGCCGAGATGGGATATGTTACTCCGGTCGTTCCTGGGGAATCCGCAGTCACAGTACTGTCCCGCATCATCGAGGGTTGCCTTGTCGGGGGTTTCTTCTTGACGACTCCACACCACTACGACAGCACGGAGATAACACCGGATAAAAGGCGCGAATGCAGGATTCTCGGAGCTCGCACACCAAATCTAGCTGCACTGGCAGCCGTCGTGAGCGAAGAATTTGGCGACGACGCGAGACATCACTCAATATGGCAGTGTGCGCTCATGCGGACATCCTCGCGCCCAGTTGACATGGTGTTCAGTATCATGGGCCTATTCGGAGTCAACCTGGACCCCCGCTCATTTGACGAGAACGACAGAATGGGCGCGACAATTGCTCTCGCGAAAGAAATTCTCAGGCAGGGTGGCATCGCGAGCTGGCTCGGCATGGCATTCCGGATCCCACCTTCTTCTCGTCTATCCATTTTTCCGGAGTTCCCAGAGACCAGCGTGGCGGGAAAGGCTGTGGTCAAGACGAGCGAGGGTCTGCGAGAGGTTATAGAGATGATGGATATCGAATACCCTAATGAGGGTCCCAGTTTGCAATCCAGGATGCCGGGAGGGATGATGGATGATGCTGGCTTTCTCTACTTTTCCGCTCGGTGTGCGCCGGCGATGCCGGTCTCCGCAGAGGTGAACGGTAATAAAAGCCAGCAGATCGAACAAAAAGTGGATACGAGGATGAGGGCAGTCGCGTCTGATGGATCGGAATGGGACATCTATACGGACGGCTCGAACACCGTACATTCTGAGTTCTACGCTGTGCTCCTTGGATGGTTCGACCCGTACTATCCTGGTGCCACCCCGAAGTACGACAGAAATATCAAAGTCGTGCTGGTGGAGGGGCACGCCCCGGACCGGTACCGCGTGCGCTGTTTCGTGTCTCTGGGATACAAACTCCATGCTTGGGTTGCCACATGGGGTGAACGGCGGTTCTGCTTATGTTAAAAGGGGAAAAGCTGCTGGATAGATGTGAGTCGTATCTGAAGCCTTCAGGATGTGTAACCTTCTCATTTGATACAACCACAATAGTAACCAGGCCTCGCAAGTCTCTCGTGTCCCAAGTGAACGCCAAACCAACCATCCAGTGCTGTGATAACATTGAGGTAACATGAACATGCGGTACAATGATTCATCAGCTAGACCTCCGAGGCAGTTTGTCCGGCCCCCCAACGCAGAATTCTCTATGTTGCCATTCCATGACTCGGAACCTGTGACCAGTGTGTATAGATGCATACGACACGACGTGGAATTTACCTGGAGCGTGTTGCTGTAATAGCATGGCCTTGATGTTATCGGTTTGTGCAAGTGAAGCTCCAGGATAGAACTTCTGATACCAGCCGAGAATCACGGCGTAGGTGATGTGGGCACCCTGCCCATTATCCCCTGTATCATCCAATAATTTCTTATCTGCTTCATCATCCACTACCCAAGTTGCTCCGTCAGGGGTTGTTGCTACTATTGGATCTCCGACACCTCGAATCTCGACGAGGCATGCCTGAGATATAGTCGATTGTGCATTCCCCTGAGGTGTCGCACGAGCCGCACGAGCCGAAAAGGTGAGATAGCCTTCGTCGTCCATAGTGCCTTTGGGTAACGGCTCGCGCAATCCCAGCTCGTTGGGATAAAATCCGTCCATCAGCTCGCTCGCCTCGTATATTGTATTCGGAGTATGAACAAGCGCCTTCCCAGCGACACTCGTCTCAGGGAATTGAGAAAACGTGCAAAGCTGTCTGCAAGGGGGCATACGGAATGCGGCGCCCAGCCAGCTCGCAGATTTGCCTTGCTTCAATATTGCCTGGGCCAAGGCAACGGTCGCTGACAAGCGATCATTTTTGCCGAATGCTTTGGTGTCTATGGTCACGTCGAAGAGACCCATTATGCTGAAGACCATGTCGACAGGACGCGATGACGTTCGCATAATCGCACATTGCCAGATGGCGCTACTTCGTGTATCTGGGTCTTCTGACAACTCGTCCGACATTGCAGCGGCAAGAGCACCAAGGTTGGGCGTTGCGCTGCCGAATATGGAGGCCCGGACACGAATCTCCTTTTGGCCAAGGTGGAAGAATGTCTTGCCTAGGACGCATGCGTAAATAATGTCTGCCACGGGGGAGATCGCCACTTCATGTTGGACTACCTCCTCGACAAAGCCAGGGATATTTCCAACTGTTATCTCCCCCGATCCGAGCTTCCATAAGAACAACACGACTGAAGTCTTCGGGGCCAAGACCTCCTGCAAGGTCCAACCCCGATGTATCCATGCTGTTTCTTCATCCAGTGTGACCAAGCGGCGTAAGCCGTCCGGGAGGACGATGCATAGCGCGCATGACTTGTAGACGAGAAACATTTTGCTGATTTGCCAGGCCTTGTCATCCCGGGATGTCTGCATGATGCACATTCTGTCCAACCACATATAGTGCACATTGCGCTGGATAGACGCAAGGCAAGCGTGGCGTAAGACTTCGATGCTGATCGGATCGGCGTCTTCCGCTCCGGCGACGACAAGGTGGCCCTGAGGGAACGTTGTTTCGGCTGAGCTCCCTCGCCAGACATATGATATTGCGGTATAGGGCGCAACAGGGAACTCGGTGTATTCGTGGATACGGAGGGCGTCGTGCGTCACAAAAGCATCACAGTCTACGAGGCGATAACGGCAGGGGGTTGCGATCGTGGACAAGTCGAGGCATTGGCCATCGAGGGACGTGAGTGGACAGTCGTAGATAATTTTGGGGACAACGCCGATCATATTTACTTCGAGTCTAGTAGAGCATTGGGAGCACGTTGGAGATTTCAGCGATTCGATGTGATATGGATACAAGTCGATCGAACTCGAGTCTGGCTCACCTGACGAGAAGACGACAGACAGTGGCTGTGCAAGTAGGACTGCAATTGGCTACGCGGCTGTCTTTGACTTACAAGGAGGAATGATAGAGACCTATCTGGGAATATACGTGTGCAGTGTTAGTGAGCGCCCAAGCATGCCCTTCGACCGAGTCGATCTGCCACACATAGTAAGCCTTAGTTGCATCCGACGGGTGGTACTATCTCTGGGCACCAGATGGCTACCCACACAACGATCTACGACTTGCCACTCGCCCAATTAGAGGGACACATCGTCGACATCTCTCAGCATGCTACTCCTTGTCACCACCGACTCGTTGACTGTGTCCAGTTCCTAGAACACAGTAAGCTCCGTATCGACGAATTTCATGATTTCCCACATGTCGAATACTCTGCTATATCCTACGTCTGGCGCGGCAGACCAGACCCTGGAGCACATCGTCGCAAAACCTTCACAGTTGCAGGAGCGGAGGCAGCAGATCCGATCACTATTGATGTCCTCCGGCATGCCTGTGCGGCATCCACGCAACACAACGTGCGGTACATATGGCTCGACCGGCTATGCATCATCCAGACGAAGAAGCAGGATAAACCCTGGCAAATTAGGGAAATGTTCCGTATATATCAGCAATGCGCCCGCTGCATCGTCCTCCCCGATGGATTGTGTCGTTTGGTATCCCTATCTGACGAAACCGACTGGATACATCGAGGGTGGACATTGCAGGAAGCCATAGCCCCTAGGAATGTCGTAGTACTCTTTACTTGGAGACTGGGGGCAGGGATATTGTCCACAGGTGGCGAGTACGGGTTGCAAGCGACGGGACATGTGACTCTTGTCATTCCAGGATCATCCGCAATCACCGACTTGTCGGTCGTCATTGACGCCTGCGCCGTTGGATATTTCGTCTTCGCCATGCGAACGCCCGAGGGGCTCCCGAGTACATTCTCTCAAACAAGAAAGCTCAAGAGTGCGATCCTCGGTATCTGCACGCCCAATGTCGCTGCGTTCGCTACAGCAATGAGCAATTCATTTAGCGAGGAAGCTCGGTGCCATGCAATCTGGCGCTCCGCGCTCATGCGCACATCGTCGCGCCCTGTAGACATGGTGTTCAGCATCATGGGTCTCTTCGGGATTTCCCTCGACCCCCGTGCATTTGATGAAAGTGATAGGAGAGGAGCAACTGTTGCACTGGCCAGGGCCATTTTGGAGAACGGGAAAAGTGCGAGTTGGTTGGGTATAGCATTCCGCCTGCCCCCAGCACCGCAATTGTCTATCTTCCCGGTGTTCCCACAAACAAGCGTCGCGGGAAAGGCATTGGTAAGGATAGGCGATGACCTGCTGGATGTAGCCGATTGGGTGGATATAGAGTATCCGAGCCCAGGACCACCCAGCCTCAAGTCCCAGCTGCCAGAAGGAAACATGGACGATGCGGGATACCTCCAGTTTCGGGGCCGTTGTGCGTATGCCGCACAGATCAGTGAAGACCAAGCACAACAATGCAGCGCACAATATATATCGGAGGACCATGATCACACTAATCCCAGAGTATATCCTGTCACCGATGCTAACGGAACAAAGTGGGAAATATCGGTTCATCAAACCGGGAGCACAGGACCTCTGGCTTTTGTGGTATTTTTGGGATGGTTCGACGAATACCATCCAGGAGTAACTCGAGTGCCGGACAAGAACATCAAGTTGATCATTGTGAAGGAGCACGCACTCGAACGATACCATCTGCATTCCTTCGTCTCAATATCATCTACTCTTCAGGACTGGGTGGCGGCCTGGCCTGAACGCGACTTCTGTGTTGGTGGGCCAACGAGCAGCAATCATAATGCCATCAGAACAGTCAAGCGTAGCCCAGAGCGCACTTCAGAGGTGGAACGGATCGTAGAATCTGGGAGGAGCCATAGGCGTACATATATAGAGACTATGTGGGACAACGATCTTGCTTGACGATTTTCCCCGTCTCGGTTGTGATGTATTCGCGCGGTCTAGGAATCCATGCACAAGTTTGCTTATCCATTACATGCCGAGCGCGCTGAAGGAGATTGGCTCTGAACCGCATTTTCCAAGAGAAACTAGTCTTGAGCAGGTTGAGCATAAGCAGCAGACAGACAGAGCACGCGACCGCGTGAACTACAGTTTTTTACCGGCCCGTGGGACACCACCGGTCAGTGGGACAATGGCCATTTTTTACCACCATCGGTAGGAAAACGTGCTCAGAGAAATTTTATGAACACTTTTACTCCTCGTACGGATATCCACCCATGTGTATGAGGCGCTACCTCGAGGACTTAGCTTGCTACGGCCAAAAACATACGGATGTGGCTGAGAATTGAATCTGAAAACTTGCATTTTAAGTATGCTCTCCCTTCATTTTCAGCAGCAAGGACGCTTTTTTTGTTAAACTGTATGTCCTGTACACACCCGATTTTTCTGAGCCAAATCCATTTTGTTCTGCAGTAGAACGAGCGACAAATTGTCAAAACACAGCATAGGGGTATGGAGAACGTCCCAAATTGGAAGGTGGTTTGGCGGGGCCGGAGTGGCAGATTGGCCAAATCGGGAAGGCGTCCCACTGACTGCAATAAGACTGATAACGAACTTTCCGACAGATGGTCTTGCTCCTCACAGCACAGTCATACATACGTCTTTTTGATACATCAGAAATACAGTTTAACCACGTTCCTAACCATCGCTGTACTATTTTTTTCCGATCATGTAGATATGCATGACACCAAAGCTGAACACAATTTCAGCGTCCCACGGGCCGGTAAAAAACTGTACATAGGGAGTCAGCCCGCAGGGACTGAATATGATCACAGTGGTCAAAGGATGCGTTGAGAACATGACCAAGCATGGCTGAAGGGTGTACGATCAAGGCCCGGTGTCAGAAAGCGTAAGACTTTTGCAACCTGTCTATAGTTCGGGCGACTATTTCGCTTATTCACTGGCCTACCTAAAACGGATAGCTGATATCATATGAGTGCGTACGCACTGCTGTGGCGGCTTGCGACGCGCTCTACCGGCTTCTGTCCTCTCTGGAATCTCCCAGCACCATCTTTACATCCTTCAGTCTAAATCAATCTTATAGTATGATCCCTATCTTTGGCGACGATCCTAGCAAACGCCGTCGAGAGATCAACCTCGGCGGAACCCACTCAGCCACATCTTACTCGGATATCCTAGAAGAAGCCAAAGCGAGACGGACACAAAGACAGGATCAGAAGCGGCGGAATGATAGTGCCACAAGAATTCAAGCTTGGTGGCGTGGTGTATCAAGCAAGCGTGCTATTAGACAACAAATAAGGCAGAGATTCGAGGAAGATATTACGGGACTAAATGGATTAAGGTCCCTCGTACTCCTCGGACAGGATGAGACAGCTCTCGGGATGTGGTCTGAAGCTATGATGCAAGATGACTTAGGTGCGTGATTTGTGTTTCTCTTGAACACTCTTGATCAACGTTGTGCAGACGGTCTTCTCCTGCATGAGGCCCGTCCAACGGGAGAAAGCTGGCGCGTCCTGTTGAGGAAGGCGAGCGTTGTCCTATTACACTCAGTTTCGAAAGATCCACAGTACGTCCAGTGCTTGCTTGCAATGGTTTCTTACTGGAGAACGATGCTACTCTTAGATCTCAGCATGCATTGGCGCATCTCTCCGTACTCAAGATGCTCGTCTCGAGCAGTCCGAACCGCGTCGAGTACACGCAATATCTGCTTCGGCACGGACTGTACGAACACATCCGAGAGGCTTTCTTACGAATTGTAAGCGTCTTTGAAGTTACTTTGCGCTCCTGATTGACTGAAGCAATGTCTCTATAGCCAGTCGAGTCTAAGACTGCGCCCAGTCTTCCTGATTTGGTAGAGCTGGCGACATGGCCCCTGCAAAACGCTTCGACGGGTAAACAAGCACTGGCTGAACTCCTCGTTTATATCATCAGCATTCCTCTATTACCCAATCGTATCACCATCAATCTGCTCACCACGCTCTCAGCACGCCTTCCCGTTATCGACCTCATCGTCATCGGGCCCCAGATTCCAACACTACTGGACGACTATCCGCTTCTCTCTCAACTTGAACCAAAGATTCATTTGCTGGCAAACCTCGTGCTGTTTACCTCCCCCCGATATCGCATGATGAAATTCGAACCTTTTGTCGCGTATCTAGATATCTGTACTCGACTCATGAGCGCAATGCCACCTCATGCCCTCGAACCACCTGAGGACGAGCGCGACAAACCTCAACATTGGGCAGACGGCGAGGATGAGGACGAAGATGCACCTCAAGTAACCGTTGTCCAATCGTTCGAGGCGAAGCCTGTTCTGCCCAAGCTCGATTCTCGGACCCTTACGCGGCTGCAAACATTACCCCATGTTCAGCACATCAGCACCCTTCTACAAGCAACACAGTCCCATCCATCGAAATACCCTCTGATTAAGTTCTGCCTCGCTCTCACCACCGTCTGGCCAACACGGAGAGACAGGGTCCTTAGTACTGTCATTGCCTGGAATGGCGGAGGACTTGTACGTGAGATATATCGCAACCATGTCAGGAGCTCAGCCTTAGGTCGTGACGACAGCCTCCTTACGATTATGGGTGAGTACATACCAGTGTTACTATAATCTTCGTCTTCATGCGCTTTTCAGACCCCGAGAACGAATATTCGTGGCCTCCACTCGTCTTCCTGGCCGACTTGTACACGCAGGCTTTGCTGACCATGGGCGACGATGAGTTCTTCTCAACAGGCGCCATGCCAGGTGTACCACGCAATCCCCTCACGTTAGATGAGCTAGCGTCATTCTCACGCAAACTGCTTAACATCGCTTTTACTCTATACTGGCGCGAGGATCCGACAAACCTGCAAGAAGGCGGCGTACCGGGGCTGGGTGGCATGAAGTGGGAACAAGTGCGCGAGAAGTTCGCAAAGTGTCTGCAAGCAATACATGCTAGAGAGTACGTCTCTCCTATCGTTTGACTTCAAGGGTTCTTGTCATTTATACTTATGATCCTGAAGTTCGAGAAGACCCTTCACACCACCCGATCACTGGCTCATGACCCCGCAAGTCGACATGGTCAGCTTCATCGAAGCAGCAGTGTATGTACTCCCATTGCAGAGAATCAACCACCTAACCGGTGCGTGCCACAGGTTCGAAGAACGACAACTTGCTCAGCCGGAGGGTTCACGGCCGCTATCCAAGCGTCAGATTTCCTACCTCTCGCCGCGGCTCGGCGTTCTGAACAACATCCCTTTCGCAATTCCATTCGAGACGCGAGTGTCAATCTTCCGAAGTTTCATTGCTAATGACGCTATGAACAATGACCGACCAAACTTCAATATGTTCCGTCACGCGAGAACCCGTGTGACAGTTCGCCGCGGCTCAATTGCACAGGATGGATTCGACAAATTGTCGGAAGTCAATTTAAAGGAGCCGATCTATATCACATTCATTGACCAATTCGGCAACGAAGAGTAAGATTTCACACCGCGTCGCCCTCGGTCAGTTGCTGATTAGTTGTATGCAGAGCCGGCATCGACGGAGGTGGTGTCTTCAAGGAGTTTTTGACTTCGCTATGTAAGGAAGTGTTTGACACCGATCGAGGGTTGTGGTTAGCGAACAAGAACAACGAGCTCTACCCAAATCCCCATTCATATGCTGTTGAGGGTACGTGATACTCGTCTTTGCAGCTAGGCTCGTTGGCTCAAATTGTCATCGTGTACTCAGCACATAGTCTCAACTGGTATCGCTTCATCGGCCGTATTCTGGGAAAGGCATTATACGAGGGTATTCTCGTAGATGTCGCATTTGCTGGCTTCTTCCTTGCAAAAGTGAGCACCTTGCTTGATCCATGTTGGCGGTATCCTCATCAGCAGGCATAGTGGCTTGGCAAGCAAAGCTACCTAGATGATTTGGCTTCGCTGGATCCGGAGCTCTACACTGGTCTATTATACCTGAAGCACTATACTGGCAACCCAGAGGACCTATCTTTGAACTTCACTATTTCTCTGGAAGGTATGCACTATTGCGTGTGTAACTTGCTGTAACCTCGTAACCGCTCTTTCTCAGAGTTTGGGGTGGCGAAGACCTACGATTTGATTCCAAATGGTTCAAATATTGCGGTCACTCGAGAGAACAGGCTGCAATATATCTATCTTGTTTCGCACTTCCGGCTCACTAAGCAAATCAAGCGTCAAAGCGAGGCATTCTTCGAGGGTCTGTCAGAACTTATCGACCCGAAGTGGATTCGGTACATTGTACTCGCACACCCTAATGAATCTTTACTGACGTCTTACTGCAGCATGTTCAATCAACAAGAACTGCAGATTCTGCTGGGAGGTGTCAATTCGCCTATCGACCTTGACGATTTGAGGAAACACACTCAGTATGGTGGGGTATACGACGACAAACACCCCACCGTCGAGATGTTCTGGAATGTCAGTTGATTTGTGCGTTGGTGTCGACCAAATACTCATTCCCTCATAGGTAGCCAACTCATTCGATCATGACACAAGACGGAAGCTGCTACGGTTCGCGACCAGTTGCAGTCGCCCTCCATTACTGTGAGTGTTAGTATTTATTTTACTCTTCGAGCGCAAGTACTTAAGGCCCCTCAGAGGTTTCAAGGAGCTTGTCCCCAATTTCGCCATTCGCGACGCTGGAGGAGACGAGGCACGGCTGCCAACGACAAGCACATGCGTTAATCTGCTTAAGGTCGGTCATCCGCGTTTTTGCTATAATTATGGACTGAAGTCTGGATGCAGTTGCCACGGTATTCGAGCGAACGCGTTCTGAGGGAGAAGCTCGTCCAGGCTATCAACTCCAACGCTGGATTCGATCTCTCGTAATGTCACGCAATCTGCTCGCCATCTCCACGGACTTGGCTGCAATTAATTCTGGGTTCACACGCATGAGCTACTAGGTGTATTCTACGTTCGCATGATAGATGCAAAGTGTACTTCGTTAGACTACCCGTCGACAGTCAGAATGGAACCCGGATCGGGTGTTAACTGGATGCTCTGCTTCTCGGAGGGCCTGGGTGGATTCACAGGTTCGGGCCTTGGTCGGGGTTCGGACACTCGACTGGTCTGGAGCCGACGGGCGGGTCACAGGACGCGGGACGGGGCGGGAGCGCTGGCGGTGTGCCGTGGTCAGCTGCGTTGGCGTTTCGCACAATACAGTCGCGTGCATATGATACTTCTATTCGCAGGTCATGCTGCCCTCGTTGTGTCCGCCCAGGTTAGCCGCATCGTAGTACCCTAGGAGGTGGGGTCGTTATGTCGTCGATTCTCCGGCCATTGGCCCGGCATTCTCATGAGTCGTCGGTGTGGTACTCTGGCTGTCGATCTTCAAGTCTTCCCAGCATCCCTGCCACCACAGCACGTAGTCCTGCATACTCTCCTTCGTGGCGGCAGATCCGACACAATAGTCAAACCCCCTCAGAAGTGCTGCCAAGTAGACCAAAGCAAAGTTCTCCTAGGAGGACGACCGTCCTGGCTATTGCGCTCAGCGGGATTAGTGCTGGACTGGGGTATTACTTTGCACACACTCAGATCGCTTGGGATGCTGCATCCAGCAGCACTGGTCTGAGCAACAAGTATGGGACACCAGGGGACTTTGAGAGGGCCATTCAGGAGCTACGAACAACCTTCGGTTGCAAGGACGCGGTCTCGACAGACCCCAATATTCTTCATGTGCATGGCTTCTCTGAGAATGACTACCACCCAGGTTCGAGTCCTTCCTGCTATAGTTGTGTATCTGTGAAGTTTCACATCAATGCCGTACATCCAGGATCTGCGCCCTCAGTAGTCGTGTTTCCCCAGTCTACGGAGGATGTAGTCAAGGTTGTCAAGGTTGCGAACAAGTACAAGATGCCGGTCACACCATACTCTGGTGCTACAAGTTTAGAAGGACACTTCAGGGCTGTGCGTAGGAAGCAGGCGATGGGTACACATACTTGTGCTGAATATGGTCACACAGCCCTCAGTCGGCGGTATTTGTATTGACCTTTCTGGCATGGACCGCATTTTGGAAATTCACGGTGAGCGCAATTCCAATGTGGCATCACACGCAAATCATCAACTAACTCAAAATACCAGAGGCCGACTCCGACCTGGTGTGCCAGGCAGGTGCTCGATGGCAGGACATCAACGAGACCTTGAAGGAGAAAGGTGCGCTTGACTTCATTCCTCGTATACTATGGCCGATATTGATATACGCGGCATCCCTCCTCAAACCTAGGCATACCTCTATTCTTCCCTGTATGTCACGTATATTTGACAGGCACTTTTCGTGTTCTCTAACGTGTGATGTAGCTCGACCCTGGTCCAGGTGCAACCATCGGTGGAATGATGGGCACAGGATGCTCCGGGAGTATGTATGTTTCTTACGCAGTAACCGTTATACCAACTATTCCCTGCAGCGAATGCGGTACGGTACGGCACAGCGAAAGGGGAATGGTTTCTGAACGCAGTATGTTTGACCGAGATACCCAACTTGACATGTTTGCCCATTTCCTTTGTTGCAGACTGTGGTCCTTCCTTCCGGGGAGGTCATCAAGACTCGCCGTCGCGCCCGCAAGTCTTCGGCCGGGTTCGATGTAACTAAGCTTTTCATCGGCGCGGAAGGTACGCTGGGCATCGTCACAGAAGGTACGGTTCCACTTGCTCGAGCAACGCTCTTCCTGACCTTAGATACTCCAGCAACCATCAGGCTCACACCCGTCCTCCCGACGACTGTTGCCGTCGTGCAGTTCCCCGACGTTCGCAGGGCGACCGAGGCTGCTAACGAGGTCCTTCGACAAGGAGTCGGTATTCGTGCGTCGCCACCTCTTGTCAGCATCTTCCTTCAGACGGCTCATTTTGATGGTCCCTTGTAGAATGCGTGGAACTATGCGATGACGAATTCATGAAGGCAACCAACAAGTATGGCCAGTCCACACGCAAGTGGCCCGAGAAGGACAGTCTATTCTTCAAGTTCCAGGGTCCGACGCCTCGCTCGCTGAAGGAGAGCGCGGAGATTGCACGACGCGTAGCGGAGAAGCACGGCGGAACCGGCTTTGAATTGGCCCGCAACGAGCAGGAAGCCGCAGACCTTTGGCAGGACAGGAAGAACGCGCTCTATTCTGGCCTTGCGCTCTTAGAGGGGAGCCGTGGCTGGAGCACAGACGTCTGGTGAGTACACGACGCAATGCCCTAAAGAATACAGGTTGGTGATTAAGGTCGCATATTCCAGTGTACCAATGTCCCGACTCCCTCAATTGGTCTACGAGACGAAGAAAGACCTAGAGGAGACGGGGCTCGTTTCCACGGTGGTGGGTCATATTGGAGACGGTCAGTCCACCTCGGTAGTTTTGCTACCGAGATGATCACTGAGACTCTACCAGGCAACTTCCATGCGCTTCTGATGTTCCGCACGGACGAAGATTTGGAGAAGGCTAGACACGCTGTTCACCGAATGGTTGAACGAGCGATTGCTCTTGATGGAACCTGTACGAGTAACCTGTTGCCATTACTTCTCTGCGATGCTGACCTGATGACAGGCACCGGTGAACACGGCGTAGGGATTGGCAAACGCAAATATCTGTACGAAGAACTGGGCACGGGCACTGTGGAACTCATGAAGTCAATCAAGCGGACAATTGATCCATACAACCTCTTCAATCCGGGCAAGGTGAGCATTCCGACCGGTGTCATATGGGACACGCTCGCTAAAGACCCGCTAGCTCTATCCAGACAACAGACCTAGTGCGGAACGCGAGCCGCAGCCAAAGCTCGTGAAACCCCGCGACACATGACACATTAAGGATACTTGTATACCATACTAGCCATCTGTATACCAGCTGCTATGTCAATGCTCACACCAGCTCTCGCTAATGGAAGCGATGGTGCAATATTGCTCTCGAACCATGGGATACAACTGGTATAAATTAGTCCACCTTCCGAGCCCACTTCCTGCCAGATGGATACTTGGGCCCAGGAGATGGCGGAGGCACGATCACCTCGACCTTTGGCACGTCAGGCTGCCACGACGTCTGCTTCTCTTCTACCGTTGTCCCGATGCGGACAAATTCTTCCTTTTCGTCCTTGCCCCAGTACATCCACATCTGGAAGCCAAGCACGCAGTTGAGGAGTAGCGCAAGTGCGAAGCCTGCACTGACGAGCGGGTCGCCCACCTCGGTCGCAGTAGTGAACAGACGCGCAAGACAGCCGCCAATCTGCGCAATGACTGCGAAGGCAGAGAGCTGACCAGTGCTCTGTGCGCGGTAGTTCTGGCGGATTTGAGGGAGCTTGGAGAAGAGCGAGAGGGGGAGTGTCGCGAGTTGCAGGGGCGCGAGCGCCGAGGTAGGGAGCGACACGAGGGCTAGCCCCGCGAGGGTTATAAGTATGGCGGCGGCTGCGACACGGCCTGTCGGTGGTGTATGTGCACGAGTCAGACGCGATGTTGACGAGGGGTAGTAAATGATGAGGAGAGTAATGATTGCGTTCTGGATAGTGAGGAACAGATTCTCGCCATAGGTGGAGAAAGGGAATTCGTTCCTGTAGGAATATGCGAGAGTGATTGCGTAGGATAATGTCTCTAGGACGTATGCAGGAAGAGAGAGTCCTCGTGCAGATCGCGCATTCACGACTAGTATTGTTCAGCAAGGTTTGAGCAGGCAGAGCTTTGGTGAACTCACTCAGCGATAATTGAGGCACCTTCATTATCGAGCCTCCCACTACAATACCGAGTCCAAGGCCCTTGGACAGCGAATATTTGATACATTCAATATCGTTGATGTCTAGATTTTCGACTAAAGAAACATAGCATTTCTGGAGTAACATATCCTCAACGTCATGACGTGCACTAGCGGCAATTCAAAAACGCACCTCTCCTACAATAGAGATGCCGAGGTCCTTAACAAACCACGGCAGATTCCGAGTGATGGCCGTCATTGTGGGGGGGTCTCCGAAGGAGGAGTAGATGGTGGTCGTGAGCAGCGTTTTGGCAAACCGCGCCTGAACGATGCGCGACGTGTTGGCGAAACGCGCGCGGTCATGCCCACGTGGATTTCCTATTTTGGACAGGCTGAATTTTCCGTCCGCACCGACGCCCACCACATCGCAGACCCTCGCAGACCAGCGCGGTCCCTCCTCCCAAAATGGCCGAATACGACCTCACAAAGACTATCATTCCCCATCTGGACCGCCACCTGGTCTTCCCCCTCCTCGCCCACCTCGTCGAAAATGAGACCTTCCCCGCCGAGGATGTCCAGGCCGCCCAGTATGAACTGGCCAAGGAGACCAACATGGTTGACTATGCTGTGAACCTCTTTGAACAGCTGCACCCTGACGAGCCAGTCCCCGACGGTCTGTGGTTAATCCTGGAGCTACGACAATTGACTGATTTGACTCTTCCCGCCCAGAATTCGCCGCGAAGCGCGAGAAGGCGGTCTCGACGCACGAGCGGTTGCAGCAAGAGGCACAAGCAGTGCTGAACGTCATTGAGAACCCTGAAGTCGCTCAGTCACTCCGACAGGACAAGAACCAGAATCTGCAGTACCTGAAGGAACACTACAACGTGAGTGGCGAGCGTAACACAGGACCGCGTAACGACGTAATTGTTTTTCTGAACACTTCACACAGGTCACCCTTGACCAAATCAATGCGCTGTACAACTTCGGTCAATTCCAATACACCTACGGAAACTACAGCGGCGCTGCAGATTACCTCTACCACTTCCGGGTTCTGACGACCGACCCCGACCTCACCATCTCTGCACACTGGGGCAAGCTCGCCTCTGATATCCTCACCGGAAAATGGGACGTTGCTCTCGAGGAGCTGAACTCTCTGCGGGAAGCCATCGACTCGCGCACCCCCACAGCGCCCGCCTTCTCGACCCCCTCTTCCTCTACCACCGACCCTGCGCTCATCCAGCTGCACTCCCGGACGTGGCTCTTGCACTGGTCTCTCTTTGTCTACTTTAACCACCCGCAAGGGCGGACTCTGCTCCTTGAGACTTTCCTCACGCCGACCTACCTTAACACTATCCAGACCTCGTCCCCTTGGGTCCTGCGGTACCTCGCCTCAGCCGCCGTGCTCTCACGCAAGTCAGCATCGGGCGCCCTCTCGTCCCGTGTACGCCACTCCATACGTGAAATCGTCAAGGTTATCCAGATGGAGGAATACCAGTACCAAGATCCGGTCACCGCATTCCTGAAGGAGTTGTACGTGGAATTTGACTTCGAGGCGGCTCAACGGGAACTTGTGAAAGCCGAGCATGTGGTCGCGAACGACTTCTTCCTCGCCGAATTCAGAGACGACTTCATGGACAACGCGCGGTACCTGATCAGCGAGGCGTACTGCCGCATCCACCAACGCATTGACATCGGGTAAGTAGTGCTCGCGTGCATGCACGATTCGGCGTGTTCACAGCGGCCCTGCAGAGACCTCTCAGAGAGGCTTAACCTCACTCGTGACGAAGGCGAGAAGTGGATCGTCAACTTGATCCGCGAGACTCGTATGGGCGCCGATGCTAAGATTGACCTCGGAAAGGTAATCTGACATGTCCTGAGCTTTATCTCTGGCACTCACATGCGCTTTTAGAATGTCATCGAAATCAACCGACCGCCTCTGCCCATATACCAGTCGGTCATTGAGAAAACCCGTGGTCTGGCGTTCCGGACACAGGCGCTTGGCGCGGCAATGTCGCGGACTCAGTCGCAGGCGCCAGTGAAGGAGGAGAGCCAGCCGGCTGTTGTGGAAGCCGCGCGATGAGCGTTGGGCGGTGTCTTGCAATTGTATCTTGTTTGCTATTTTTCTCTGTGCCTTCATTGAGGCGCGGAGCCGCATGCGGGTTCCCATGTTCAACAAGCTCTGCAGTGCAAACCTGCCTTCCGTGCGGAAGTCCGTCTGCATTTCGGTACTTGGTAAGATCGATGTCGCAATCCTTTCTGGCTTGAGTCCGCGCCTGCCCTACTTCCCGCTTTTTCTGAGAGAGATTCGTTTGAAGCCTCATATTCAACGTTCGATGAACCCGATACAGTGCCATCAGCCAGTTATTTCCGTAAAAGATCTCAACAGATGTTGTGTTCGCATGTTTGCTGCAGTTCGATATTAGTTTATCAGACTCAGGTACAGCATATCTATCTGGCTCACTTTCGAGAAAAGAGCTTACGAGGCAACGCAGTACCTCGAATCCCGGCTTGTTCGCTTGCGCCGCAGATGGGGGAATGTTCGCTGATATTATATCCGTTTGACGCATGTCAACTCAAGCCTCTGGGCATAGCATAGGCGAACAGAATGCGGCATGTATAGTGCTGACGTGGGAATTGTGCTTCTAGGGGTACAATTGTCCGTTGTACAAACTACTGCCTCTGAGTTAATAAATACGACGCTGCAAGACGTATGGGTATGCATGAGGGAATGGGAAGGACATATATACAACGTAGCCAGTGCGTCATCTCGGGTACGGGTCAGAGTAATCCAGGGAAGAACCACCATTGCACCTCCTTCGCGTACTTGTCCCACTCCGTGCCGAAGATCTTCCTCAGTGCAGCATCTTCCGCCTTGGCGCGCCGCACGCCAACTGCCATCCACCACACGTACCAAAGCGCAAACCCGACCACCCGTACTGCAGCGCCCATAGAACCGCGCGCGATGCATTCCGCCACCCAGCCGCCACTTGAGAGATTTGTGAGCCCGAGCCCCATCAGGACGAATAGAGAGCCGGTGTATGCGGGATGCCGCACATATGCGTAAGGTCCGGACGTGATCAGGCGGTGGGCGGGGAGGATGGCGAGGTCGAATGTAAAGAGAGGTCCGAGCGCCCGGAAGCACGTTAGCCGTAGCAGTGCACCGAAAACGACGAAGGCGAAGCCGAGGAGGAAGAGTGGCGTTGTCCGGATGAGGGGGATGGTGCGCGTGACCGGATACGCGCACAGCGTGGAATTTATCCAGTCGGCGGCGAGTGATGGCATTGGAAAGGTCGACTGTTCGGCAAAGATGAGGAGGAGGTCCGCCATTGAACACAACCATACGAGCGGTTGTTGGATCTGCTGGAAGCGGTTAGTCTCTATTCGATCTATGAGAATAACAAACTCGATGCATCGCGTAGATATGCGAACCGACGTCGAAGGCACGGATCGAATGCATGACAATTTTCTGACATTGTTGGCAAAACGTCATGGCATTGCGCAGGGCAATTACAGGCCATTACGGCACGAACACATACAAGCGGGTCGGCAAGTGCGACATCGTAATCGACGTCGGAATGTAGTCACTCGCGACCGCACTTGTATTATTGCCGATGTGCGCGTCAGATAAAATCGCACGAGTAGAGATTATGCTTTAGCGACGATGACAAGGAATCGTCAGGCTCATCGCAGTCGCTCCAGCTTCAGCTCATTGATAATGTTATCATGTATGGCGAGGGCACTGGCCGAGGAACCTGGAGAGATTGATCGTACCAGGAACACTTTCGCAGCAATGCGAATGAGGAACACCTCATCTGTGGCGTACCGACCGTTCGCAGGGGTCTTGTTCGGAGGTGTGCTCGCTAGTTGGTACAGAACTGCTTGCAGACAGACGAGGGCACCTCTTGTGAGAGACATCTCTGAGGGAGTAGGATACGAACAGCGAATGCAGAGGGGGGAAGCAGTTCACCGGGACGACTGGGAGGGACGAGGACTCAAAGCACAAACAGCGGGGCATCTTATAGATTTCCTGGTCCGCCGGTGGTTCGGGTACCGAGGAGATAGGTCCATCACCGTCAGAGAGCATCAGTGTGCGCATTCAGCGGTAATAACGTCCGCATTCGAGACGCCACGTTATCATGACATCCACGAGCTATTCTGACACAGTGCGAAGACGCGGGTGATATGTTGGCCGAATTGGTCATTGCGATGCAGAAGACGGTATCGGGTCCCAGGGGAACAGATGGACATTTTAGAGATTTGGTTGTGGTTCTCTCGCACGGCTGAGGAGTGCCTCGGTGTCAATGATGTCGGAAAGGGCCGCTGGGAGGCGAGGAAAGGGATCTATATGCAGATGGAAGATGCGAACCAGTTTGACAGAGAATTTACCGAACGTTTTGGTTAGCACAAGCATGGACGGGGCAGATCCCAGGCAGAAACTCCAAACCGACCCGGTCGCTAACTGTTGCACCTGACGCCCGTTTTGCGAGCCACGTGCCCTCCCGCGCGCGTCCTACTCCCGTTCATCCTCCTCAGGCCCAACCTTGTTGCACGCCTGCCGGGGATGTCTCACAAACTTTGCATGGCGTATCTTGGACGCTTCTGCCTCAGCGCGCTCTTTTCATATCCTGACCTCCTCGGCATTCGTAACATACGACGTAACCGCCTCATCACTTCGCACATTATGACTCAAGCATTATCCTGTGCAGCTGCTTGATTCCACCGCCTGGCTCATTCACGGCAGAAGCGCAGAAGCCGTGACTGCCCCGAGATATCGACTTATCCCCTCGGAGTCTCCACTATTGCGCGGCGCTGCGCCCAAACCTGTTAGATGAACAACATCTTTCATTGCGTTGGCACTGAACGGCAGTCCCTGAATGTGAGAAGGCCTCGGAGTTTTCGATGGCTTGCATCACGAAGCTTCTGAGAAGGTTCCAACACATTGAATTTTTCCTCAACTGTCTCTTGCCGTGACCGCAGAAGTCACAGGTGATGCAGAACCATTCCGCGACTAGCCGCTCAAGCGCCTCCTTCGTTCGACAGCGCGACGGGCTTCCTGGCCCCTTGACTAGCGATCCAATATATTTCCGCCCGGCTGTACGGCAGATGCAGTCTGAATCTGGAAGTGCGCACATGCCGGGGCAATTCTATGTCGTTTCTGCAGCTTCGCGTACCACGGACGTCTCCAGCGGCGCGGACGCGCGGCACGTCTGTCCCAGGCATGTGGGATTTGTCGTGACCGCAGCATTCCTTTCTGACAAGGACGTTGCGCATGATACCGTCGTCGGAGCGACGGAGGGTCCTGTGAACACTCGTAGTTCCAGCGGGTCCGGTTCGTATGACGGATTGGAACGCATCGCCATGTGCGGCTCCTGGCCTCGCTTGTCTGCAGCGCCGATCTGTCTCCGCAAACCTAAAAGCGCGCCCGATAAAGCAGGACGCACAACCGGAAGACACGCAGATGAGGTACGCCAGCAGCATTACATGCTCTTCGTGACATACTGGGCCCGGCTGATTGTTCATGCATGATCCAAGCTTTGCGTAACTTTCCTGGCCCTGTAGGCCCGATACTTCCGGCGTACGAACTACCTTCTTTGACTTTACGAACCTCACTGCAGGCGTTCTCTCGTGTTGCGCAGATCGCCCCCCAAAGTTTTTTTCCCATGCAGTGCAACCGCAGTGCCATGAGGTTCAGCCACCAGATCCCTGCTCGCCCCACATCTACACAGATGGGCGGACGTTCTGTTTGGCCGAATGCGTATAACGCCTGCCCATATCAGAGAGCTGTCAATCTCAGCGTCTCGCACAGACTGATGCAGCCTTGGCCACATCCACCGGTGACAGCATCAGTAAAATATGATAGCCTTCACTGCGAACAGCACGAGGCCGGAGAGCAGAGTCTGGCCGAGATATGTTGACGTGAGGCTCTCACAGAGGGGAGCAGAACGTTTCACAGCCGCGCTGACGTGCGATGTGGATCCGGAGGTAATCTTTGTCGTGTGGAATATCCACCCTCGATTCTGGTAGGGAAGATGTCAGGCATTAACTTGCCCAATGCGGCCAGCGGTAGGCACGATCCTCGTACCCCCCATGGGCATTATTCGGACATGAGCTCTTGCGACTCCATGAGGCATCAGTGCAAGCCGAAAGCCTATCACGATGTCCAGAGCATGCCCATACACCGCCGGAACAGTCAGCGCAAGTCACGCGTAGCGCGACATGGCTTGTGTTACGCCAGTACGGAGACAACGATTGAGTTGACGAGATGGTCTGGATATTGCACCATATCGGGAGCGCGGGCCCATGGAAGGAGGTACGTCCGCGAGCTTGCTGTACGCACGACTCAAGGATGGCGCCATGCGACCCGAACACACTCCCCAGCCGCCACAAACCCCCACTAGATGAAACCTTCGCGACGTGCGCCCTGCGACACCTCCTAGCAGCACGTCACCGCCGATACATTACGCTTCGCCCCGGTGAGCTCCCTAAATTTGATATGGCACGAATCCCCGGTGCTCGAGAAGCTCGTCGACGGCGCATCAAGGGGGCCAACCTCCTTAGCTGGCGTCTTTGATGACGAAGTCGACGAGAAATCAGCGCAAGTACCATATGAGGATATACGACGCTCGACTCCGCAAGGTGGCGGTGCCGAACAGGGCCCTGCGCAGAGCCGCCGGAGCGTAGCCCGCGCCTGCGAAGGCGAAGGGCGGCAAAGGCGAGGATAACAAGCGCGGCGAATTACTCACGAAGGACGAAAGGGGGTACAGGCACCGGAACATCCTGCGAGCAGAATCGAAACGAATTTTGCAGTAAGGCGCTGCGTGCGTTTGGCGGGCTCGTATTCGTTCCTGACTGGTGGTCGGAGATATTGGTCGCGGCCATGGCCTTGAATTAAGCTTTCAGGCAAATCCACACTGTGGGCCGCGGTTGCGACGAATGGCTCTGAAACATCCGAGCTGTGCGTGTGGCCCATCTCGTATTATTACAGTGCGATCGCACAGGGCGCAACAGCCACGCTGCATAGGCAAATAAGCATGCTAGCATCGGCATCAGAATACTCACAATTTCTTGCTAGGAGATCGGCAGGCACAGATGCCGCCGGAGTCTGGAGAGGACGACACGACGGGCACAAACAGATCCACCAGTAGGAGCCACGCATTGTACCTTCATTGAATTCAGCAATCAGGCTACGCAATGCATACACGCCAAAAAGGTCGGCGGCGATATCTGATAGACACGCTCGCCAGGAAACGAATGAGCGAATGTAACCCGCGACGAGTCGCAAATGATCGAACGCCACAATCCTCGCCACAGTTCGTGGCGGAAACCCTAACCCTGGTTGCACCCCGCCGATGATGTCAAACCGGCAGCTAACCTCCTGCACATGCTCCTTCGCGAGAAGAACTCTATATGACCGGCAAGCGGCCTTCATACCCGCGGCGGATAGCATACTTCGAACAACTACGATGTCTTGTTCTCGAGGTTCCAGTGCTAATGACGCGCCCCCTCTCCGAATGTCGGCTTAGTACTGCTCAATAGACTGCTCACGCTCGAACTATAGCTGTTGAATACTCAAGAACTTCATCAGATATTACTCCACGCGTGCACTCATACAGTAACTGGGCTGTGCAGATGACCGCCCTTGGTGCGCACATCCCACTCAAACCTTCAAGCCGAGCCGGCCATGACTCCCCGCTACCAACCTCGAGTGGATCTATTAACCTCTAGCACGCTGCAGAACCGTCATGTGCAATGTGGTGCGCATACTATGGTCTGGCTTCTACCTGTTCGTAACGTCATGTCATGTGCTTTGTGTAGTCTCCGCAGTGTTCTAGGAGTGCGGCATACATCACGGCCCAGAGTTAGCTAATTCGGCAGAGAGAGGTATATATGCCGCGCCGTCGCGCACCATGACGATACATAAGACAACGCCCCCGACCGCCACCGATCTTCCCCGCATCAGTGTACGCTCGAACTTGTATATACTCAATACCGAAAATGGTGTTCATCCTCTTCTTCGCCGCTCTCGCGCTCCTCGCCGCGTTCACCGAGGCGCAGACCATCAGCATAGGCGCTCCGCTAGCGTACAGCACGATTGCAGCTGGGAGCAACATCACAGTCCAAGTCGTGCGTCCGGTACGTGCACCTTCAGAAATGACAATTATTACCCCTGACTAATTTGACTCGAATCGTCTATCAGTCAACCCTGACGGGCTCGCAAGAGGTCGCAGTCGTGATCGCATTAAATTCTTGCACGGAGCATCCAGACAACTCCTGCTCGTCGTTCGACGTCACACAGGACCTGGGCCATGTCATGTACACGGGGCCCTTCGCGCCTACGTATCAGACTGCCTCTCCGCAGAGCCAGCCAGCGCAGAACTTCACAATCCTCGTCCCTAGTGCAATGCCGCAGGGAGAGATGGCACTGACCGTGTCCCACTTCTCTCTCGTCGGGGTGAGATCTCGGCGTGTGTGCCCTCGGAGAAAATCAAACTGATGTCTTACTTGTAGGCGGGTCCATATCCGAGTCTCGAGGTCAAGAATATCACACTCATCGTGCAGTGATCGATTTCGCTGCACAGGTGGTTACGCAGGACCACACGAAAATCCATGAGAGGAAGGTGAATGGATAATGACTCTGCCCGAATCTTTCCGTTCGTGACTGGTTTGCGCTGTTACCATGCTACACTCGGACACGCCGGAGCAGTCAGTACACATCGGACATCTGTACAAATTACACTATCAACAAGCTTTTGATGCATTGTTCTAGTTGATTATTGAAATAAAAGCAGACAGATTCATGAGTGAATTATACTTTGTTTGAACTGAGCAGCAACTTTCTGCGGATGCAACGACAAAAAAGCAAAAAAGTCCTTCGAGCCGGGATCGAACCAGCGACCTCAAGATGACAGGGTAACCATTACAGTCTCGCGCTCTTCCAACTGAGCTATCGAAGGCTTATTGGATGTCAGTCACTAAACTAGATGACTCGTTCGTATTTCGTACCGCTCAGCCAAAGGGAAAGCTCCATGAAACGCGTCAACACGAGCGTACGGCATCCATCGCTTGTTATGACAAGCACTGTTCTCTCTGTTTCTTCGACTCGCCGGGTTCCAATCATGGGCCTACAGCGGACTTTGCAGGCGGATTTATTCTTGCATTAGCCATGCACTGCCAAGCTCAGCATCCGATGCGAAACACAGCGGGCGAAACACAGCGAGGAAGGTTGCGCGAGTTGCCCAGCCAGCAGCTGAGCCAGAGAGGCCGGGGCGTTACTAGGCCGCCACTGCGTCGCCAGCTCCGCTGCCCACCAACCAGAGGTCTCCCCCAGCCGCCTGTTCACGGCACGTTCCCCCTGCTGCATTTCTCCTCGGCCAAAATTGGCCGCACGGCGCCTCACTGGCGCTCCTCGAACGAGTCGGAGCTCACCGCCCGCCGCACGGCGGCACTGCCGCCAGCGCACGGGACGGCACGCGGAGGAGTATATAAGCCCGCGCTGGGGCCCTCCTGCTCCTCACCAGCTCCTCACCGACCGCACTACCCATTTCGTACACGACCTCGCTTGCCTCCTAATCCTACCCTAGCTCCACCTCGCAAGCCAGCATAATGTTCAAGTCCGTCGTCTTCGCCCTTGGTCTCGCCGCCTCCGTCCTCGCGCAGAACATTCAGATCGGTGGCCCCGCTGAGTTCGCGAGCATCACCGCAGGGAGCAACATCACCGTTGAGGTTGACCGTCCGGTACGTCCGCTGCAGCGCTCGCATAATCTAATATTGTAACTTACCTTGCGCCGCCCACAGGACTCCCTCACGGGTTCGCAGGAGGTCGCGATTGTCATTGCGCTTAACTCCTGCTCCGGCCACCCCGACAACTCGTGCGCGTCCTTCGACGTCACTCAGGACCTCGGCCACATCCTGTACTCAGGCCCGTACGACCCCGAGTTCCACCAGGGTGCCGGCCTCCCCAACAAGCCGCCATACCAGAACTTCTCGGTACAGGTTCCGTCGAACCTGCCCGCGGGCGAGGCGGCCCTCACTGTCTCCCACTTCTCTCTCGTTGGTGTACGTCTATTTTTGTTCGTCGTGTCGTCAAGTCAAACTAACGAATTCGTTCGATTCAGGCGGGTCCGTTCCCCTTCTTCGAGGTGAAGAACATCACCCTCACCGTCGCTTGAACGACTCCCTCCTGTGTCACGTACTCTACGACGACATGATTCTCCTGGACGCTAATGCTGACGGACATGGACTCACGGATACTCACTACATTCACGCACTGCATAGCACTTAGTACAACGCTCACTGTACACTATCTTAACATCAACTACTCCGACTCACTATTGTAGTCGTTTCATATTTCAGTCATCACTATTCGTGTGCATGTGAAATCACTGCAGGATGATACATGACAGATAAAGAAGGTCTAAGGTATTCTTCATTCGCTGGAATGAAGACATCATCAGTTTGAAACTTGCTCGTGCATCTGGCGTCTCTTCGCTTCCTCCTGGTTGCGCTGTATGCCCTTCTGGACCTCTTTGTCCCAGTTCGTACCGAACCAAACGACAGCATATTCTCCCAGACCTACAATGAAGAGCGCCACAACCTGACCTGAGGAGGGAAAAAGGCACAGTGAGCATGCGGTCCATAACACAACTTATAGTGTTTCACGGACCGATCCACAAGCCCCGTAGTCCCAAATGAGTCCGGGGATGGAAGGCTAGCGTGATACCCATAGGCAACGCCAATACATAATACGCGACTACATTGAATATTGCCCCAAGGTGCTGCCGGCCTGCACAGCACTGATCAGCGGCCATCCCAGCCATCACTGCAATCTGACACACCTTGACCTCGGAGGACGCCTCCACACGAGCCGGCGAGCCCGTCCGCGACCTGCAGTGTCGTAATCTCACAAATTATCATTGCAGCACGAGATGCGCGAGACCCACCTGGAATGACGCCACCAGCGGCATGACCTGGCTGACGAGCAGCACAACTGCGCCATCATCGCTGAACAGGTATCCAAACACCTACGAGCCCCGCGATCACGGACAAAACGGGATAGCGCAAAGTCAGCTGGAGCGGCGTGCACCGACAGCGGGGCGCTCACGTCTTTTGTGGCGATGAGCACGACCATGACCGCGAAGCCGACGACGATACTGAGGCCCGCGGACGCGTGCGCTGCACGACGCGCACCCTCCGCGTCCCGCGCCCCGATGAGGCTTCCGACGCGCGTCGACGCCGCGACACCTGCAAGCGCACCACGCGCACGCAATCTCAGATTAGCTCGCCGATCGCTGGTCGGATCTGTGTCCACGAAAGGGCACGCTGACCTATGCCGAACGGGATAGTGTTGAGGACTGTACAGCACATGCCGCGGCAGGCAAGCAACACACGAACGCGGGCGAAGTCAGTGCGAGATCGCGATCTGGGGGGAGAACGGGCGACGCACTCTGGTCGGTGGTCATGATGGCGGACTGTGCGGCGAGCGGGAGCGCGCCCAGGCGCCCGGCCGCAAGCGCGACGATCTCGAAGGCGGCCCTGTCACTCGGTTAGCATCTCGAGGGAGTGCGCGGGAGAACGCGCGTGCGCACCATTCGGTGCCGACCATCAGAATCCCGGGGATCGCGAGCTTGAGGAACGTGACGCAGCTGCGCCAGTCGAGGACCGCCGCGGGCTGGAGCCCGGCCCAGGTGCCGTTGCGCTTGTGCGTCGGGGAAAGGCGCGTCACCAGGATGAGGAGCGCGAAGCAGAGCCAGTAGGTGATGGAGATGGCGAGCGGGGCACCGAGCCAGCGGAGCGGCGTGTGGTGCACGAGCGCGATATTGAGCGCAAGGTTCACCGGGGCGACGAGGATAAGCACGAGCGTGGACGCGCGCATGATCCCTGTAAGTGCGAAGCTCGCTCAGCTGGCAGACTATGGACGGCTCTGCCGTAATCGCGCACCCTGGCACTGCAGATACTTCTTGAGACTCTCGAAGCCGATGTACCCTGGCGCTCCAACGATCAAGACGCGCAGGAAGCTCTGGACGTTGTGGCTGAGTGTAGGGTCCTGTCCAAGAAGGAGAAGCACAGGCTCGATGAAGAACCAGAGTAAAGCTACAGGAGTAAAGAGGAGCCAGAGGAGCACGAGGCAGCGCTGGAGATGAATCGAGACGGAGGGCCGGTCGCCGCCGGTGAAGGCCTGGGACGCGAGCGTGTCAAGGGCAGTCGTGCCTCCGAGGGCTACACACCATCCTGCTTGATGTGCGGCGGGGCAAAGGTCAATATTTTGAATGCCATAATTGACTAGGATTATGTGACGCACCGACCATGGCAAGCATGAGCGAAAATGCGGCGACGGAAAGCTCATCTGGTCCTAGGCGACCGGTGACGAGTACAGAGACTGTCTGGATTGAATTCTGGAGGATGTAAGACAGAATCACTGGAAAACATCAAGGGTGATGAGCGCGATTTGTCGGGGCGGGAGACTCAGACTGGAAGACGCGCGCACCGGGAACAGAGTCCACGAGGAGAGACGCGAGGAGCGGCCCGAAAGCCCGGGTCGAGCCTGCTGCATCGGGACTTGCTGTGGCACAAGAACTTTGCTCGGACGTTGCGAGTGCAGGCGATGAGCTCCTCGTCGGCGAAAACAAAGTCTCCTCGCTCGCGGGCTTGGAAAGCAGAGGCTGAGTCTCATCTGTAGCGCGGGCAGAGTTTGGAGAGGACATCATGGGCTTCCGACCCGGGTTCCAGCGGGAACAACCCCCGCAGCCCCGCTTATACGCATCTCGTTAACTCGTGGCTCTCGTCATGACTCTCTCTCGAAATATCTCTCTTGATGCTGCCAACAAATCACGGAGCACAGCGCTTCCGTATCTCCGCATGTTCTCTTGGTCAACCCGATACTGATCGGCTCGGGGCCCTATGGGCCCGCCACTACTCCAGACTCAAATCCGAGTTGCACGACGCTCACCTAGGTACCATGGGTATCAAGCACTCCGGTGATTAGGGTCTCTCGTCATATGCAGCGCCTCATGGCCAGATACTAGCTCGTCCCTGATGGAATATGGAAGCCCATACCGTAACGGCTGCCTTATGCATATTCCATTTTCCCAATCCCTCTGCAACGTCACATTTCCGTGCGTTCGACTTATCGGTCATGGGGCGACGCCCACGCGTTATCTCGCTCCGGCAGTTGGCGGTCATCGCACGCTGAATGATATATATTGCCTCTCGCGTACAACGATGAGCTCAGTCGACCGCTCGAAATCACTCCAGCATGTGGTCTTCAGCTCGTATTCTCTCGCTCGTCTCCCTCGCTCTCGCCGTCTTAGCTCATGATGAGCACGACCATGACCTCCAGATGCCTCTTGACTACGTGAGATTCCCGTACCAGGCTGCTTACCCCGGTGACAACGAAGGTCATGCCGCTGTATCGTCATTCCGTGCCTCATCTCATCATTTTCCACTTATAGTCACCGCTGATTCCATCTTCTCTGGCATTACGACATTTGCCAAGCTCCCGTGGGTCAAATGCCTTGGAAAAGACAAAAGCGAAACTTTTGACATAGCCTTCATCGGAGCGCCATTCGTACGTATGACCGCCCATACCCCACGCATTGTCTTGCCGAAACAGAATAATGGCCCACAGGACACCGGGACGTCATACCGTCCGGGCGCGAGGTTCGGCCCAGCAGGCATACGAGCCGGCTCGAGGCGTCTCACGCTGTATGGAGGCTACAACGTGCCCCTCGAAGTGAATCCCTTCCTTTCCGGGCTGAAGATCGTGGACTGCGGTGACATTCCCGTGACACCTTACGACAACAAGTACGCCATCCAGCAGATCGAGAACGGACACAAAGAGCTGCTTAGTCGCAAGGCATTCTCACCGCTTGGGAACGACTCGCTCACTGGCCAGTCCCTGACGCCCATTTCAGCTGACGGCGTGAACCACCCTCGTGTCATCACGCTTGGAGGGGACCACACCGTCGTTCTGCCCATCTTGCGCTCCATTAACAGTGTCTACGGTCCTATTTCTGTTATCCACTTCGACAGCCACCTCGATACATGGAAGCCGCAGGTTTTCGGTGGCGCCCCTTCCTCCCAAGCCGCCATTAATCACGGAACCTATTTCTATTGGGCTAGCCAGGAAGGGTTGATCAAGAATGGGTCATCAATTGCAAGTATCTCTTGTTCTATTTACCCTCCCCTTATTCGTTTCCCTCTCTGCCATGAATTTGTGATCCTAGTTTGTCTCTGTGATTTAGCACGGCGCCATCCGCACGACTCTGTCTGGTCCCGCGGACTATGCGAACGACGACGCCTCTGGCTTCCAGCGGATCGAGGCCCGCGAGATTGATACAATCGGTATGAACGATCCCACCTGTTATAGCAATAGACTTCTGACAGTTTGGGTAGGCACTGACGGCATCATCAAGAAGATTCGTGACACTGTGGGTGACCGCCCCGCCTATCTCTCCATCGACGTACGTGCGACGTTTAGGCGTTCCCAGCCATTGACTTACATTGTCTTAGATCGACTCCATTGATCCCGCGTTCGCTCCGGCTACCGGAACGCCGGAAACTGGAGGGTGGTCCACACGCGAGTTGCGGACCATCCTGCGCGGCCTTGACGGCCTTCACATTGTCTCCGCTGACATCGTCGAAGTCGCCCCCGCTTACGACACAAACGCCGAGCTAACCACGATGGCGGCTGCGGACGTGAGTCTCACCCACTGGTGCGGTGGCTAGGTGTGCTCATATGATCACGGGTGGCTAGGTCCTATACGAAGTCTTGAGCGTTATGGCAAAGACTCCCTTAGGTAAGGTCAAGGCCTAGACAGGGTTTCGATGGTACACGCCTGGTTGATCGTCCCTTATGTGTTATCTTCCGCAATACATGCTCTGAGTATACTCGTCTATCTCGTGATACCTGCATCTCTGCTGTCTGCGGGACGCATAACCCAGATTGCGATAAGCATGTGGCATGGAAGTACAGCAGCAATCCCAGTTCTAAGTTCGGATATTGCCCCCGAACGTGGTGGATCGGAATCTGCTCGTGGGCAGTGCCATGACAGTCCAGTGTGAGTTGAGCGGTTCGGAATCTCGGGACATATCTATAGACGATGCAAACTCCGCAGAGATCTTTCCTTGTGAGATGGCGTTCCTACTGACCTTCCTTTTTTGTACGACCCTGCTTGCCAGATGTTCGTTCAGTTCCGGTGTGTGCACCAACCCCTGAGGCCGAGAATGTAGGCTATTCGTGCTGCTGTGAAGAATGTCCCGATTTCCTACCCGCAAGACGGCCTACCCAGGTATGCGTCAGAGCTCACGGATAATTCTGATGGACCACTGATCTCACGGTTCCTGTTCGCCTCGAGGCAGATACGACGAACCGAGCTTAGCGAGCTGGCATCGTGGCTGTCGCGAGAACTCGAAACCCTGCGAGTGATCATCCAGCCGTCTGTTCAACGTTTCTGCTCAGCGAACACATGCAGAACGTGCTCGAGATGGGGACAGGAATACCCAAACGCGGAAACTCGAACACTGTGTCGTTGAAGTAGGTAACAATTAGGTAAGAGATGTTCAACGTATAGTACGCATTCAACGTGCCGTTCGGGATACCCTGAAAGCATGGCTTACCTCACAGGCATGTGCCAAGGGACTTCATAGAGCGCATGACGATGTCCCAGTGCCTCGAGGCTTATATCAGGGAGTTGATTATTACCAAAGAGCTGGGATACTATTGCACTCAAGTTTGGTCTGTCTTGTCCTGATTTCAGGTCGATTGCACGCTTCCCTGCTTATCTCACCAGGGACTGATGATTTAACAGGGACTAAAGTCGTGCGAGCTGCTCATAACGAGTCTGATTATGCCGTGAAGTCAGTCTGATAGGTGATCAAATCACTGACGAGCTCTAACATTCTATATGATATTTCTCAGTCTACCTCGACTAGTGTCATCGTGCGAGACGTCGTACCTGTGCAGGATATATGGAAGGCACCTCGGGCGGGGATCGTTCTGTAGTTTCTACCCGAAAGAGCACCGGCCTCAGGCAGAAACCCACACCGCCCACGTTTATCGCCGCCTCGGACGGCCGTTGCGTAAGGCCTGCGCTGCCAAGTTGTGGAGCTGATACCATGGATTTGAGAACGGAGAGCGCATGGTAAGACATGCCGTTCAATACTCCAGCTCAGGCAGCGCTTCCACGTCAAATGACTGATGCCACAGTTCACACCAAATGGCCGGCGATTGCTCGGCGGAACGAGCTCAATGGAGCCGACGAAGTTCAGCCGCTATGTGAAGATGTACGGGTATTGACTATCCGCGAGAGGCAGGAATCGCGCGTACGAGATTTGCAGGTCGTAGCCGTCGTTGAGCACGCGCAGCTGATAAATCAAATGTGAGATCGAACAGGCTTCAAGGACGTCAGGCGCGAAGCACTTATCGGGTCGCTCATGATACGATACGAGACAGATATCAGATGGCCGAACCTCCCCTTCAAACTTTACGCAATGCTTCTGGCCGCATTCCTTCGGCGGCCATGTGTTCGGGCCCCTGGTCCGGTGGATGGGGCGTAACTGACGCAAAGCACGTATGATGCTGCGTTCTCGAAGCAATTGTACGTCGATCAGCTGTGGTGAGCGCAATGCGCATGACTGCAGGCTGCGAGTGCTGATGACGTTTCAAGATCCTTCCCGTTGGCGCTGCGAGCGCCGTAGGACACGTAGCTGTCGAACTATGCTGTTCTTGAGGTCAGCTGAAATGTCAGGGCGGGTCAGAACCTACACTGTGAGGTCTGCCTGGACCAGTGTTTGGTGACGCGCGGCCTGAGGTACTGCTGCGGACATATGCTAAAGAAGCGCCACACCTAAGGCCCAGCCTGGTCGCAGGCTAGCTGTAGTGTACTCGAGACAGATTGACGATGATGCAACTTTGATATCATACGGGTAGTGTGCGTTTGACAGAACCGGATCTCTCTGCTTTTGCCATTGACTACCTAGCGATGCAAACTACGTCAGGTTCTCGTGTGTCTTGTATAACGCACTCGCAGACGCCAAACAAGCGAGGAGATCATTCATTTTCATGGTCAATATCTCCCGTACTTTGTGAAATTAAGGCCGTCATGTTTGTCGAAGAATGATAGAGAGACTTTGTTTTTGAACCCTGGTAATTTCAACGTCAACTCGCTGTAGACGTCAACGAAAACATTCCAGCTGGACCTGCAAAGAATATGCGTATCATCCGACGGATGTCAAGGCGGTGTGGAAGAGTTGAGCTTGAGGATGGCGTGCCGGCAGTGATTAAATTTCGGCGGCCGTCGAACCCCGGGCGAGCCGTGTCCTCCCGGTTCACTCTACCTGCTGCCACGGTGCCACCAACGCGTCGCGACGCGCCCATCCGGTCACGTGATTAGATGCAGTCGTGCCCGTCCGCACCGCTGCTGGCCGTCGACCGGACTGATCGTAGCACTCGACATGCTGCTTTCCTGCTGCGAACTCCCGCCATCGCTACATCTTTAACACACAATTTCTGAATACAAGAGACCGACGACTGCTCTCGCTACACTCACTATCACCCTGAACAGAAAAGATGCCCGGATTCTTGAGTATTATTGTGATGTCTGCGCTTCTCGGCGGCGCGTCGTTCGGTATTGGAGTACTGCCGCTGTCTTTTGCCTTCTCAAGTGAGCCCGACAATTAACTCTGAACACTGATCCTAAACGTTGAACCTTCAACCCGAAACTTGTAGAATACACTCTGGCAAAACTGTCCGCACTTGGGACCGGCCTCCTACTTGGCGCAGCCTTGGGTGTCATCATACCGGAGTAAGTAGCGTGACACTTCTGAATCAGGAGCCTTTCTGATATAAAGTGGGCAGAGGTATCGAGACACTTGTGGAATCCAATGTGTCTACGGAGTTCCCAGCATCGATTGTTGCATTTTCACTGCTCATGGGCTTCACCTTCATGCTTCTACTCGAGCAACTGCACTCCCCACACTCTCATAGCCATCCATCACCCTCGCCCATTTTTCCAAATGGCCATGAATCGGGTGCCACTAGATCCACCGTAGCTTTTACTGATACAGAGGTAGAATTTGACGTTGAGCTCGGGGACCTGGAGCGCTCAGAAGGCATCCCGCCTGCGACAGACCACGTTGCGGCAAAGGCGCCCACCACCTCAGACAGTGGTAGTAAGAAGCGCGCATACCCGTTGACTCTGGGCCTGGTCATACATGCACTGGCTGATGGCCTGGCTCTCGGCTCTTCTGCGCTTTCACGTCCCAGCACGGAACCTGGGGCAACTGAATCCTTGCTGCCCTCTGAGCTCTCCATTGTTGTGTTCCTCGCATTGCTGATACACAAGGGTAACATTGACTAATTAGTGATCAAAACATATCATCTAACTCTGGTGTCTATCAGCGCCGACAACGCTGGCCCTGAGTACGTCGCTGCTGTCAACATCGCTGACTAAGGTCGAATGTCGGCGGCACATTGCCATCTTCGCTGCGTCAACTCCCGCAGGAGCTTTGATATCTTATTTGCTACTCTCTTTCTTGGGCGCAAGCAGCGAAGGCCGCTGGCCTGGCATTGCATTGCTCATCTCGGTATGAGTGATCCTACTGTCATAACGCGATTAGGCTGATTCATTACGTTGAAGGGCGGAACGTTCCTTTATGTCGCAACTGTTCTCCAACCTGTGTCGAGCCACGGATCTGAAGAGATCGGGCAGAAGGCGCGACTCGCCTACCTCGTTTTCGGCATGTTCCTTCCGCTTGCCATTGGAGCAGTCATAGGTCATGAACATTGATGCGCAGGGAGATTGGGACTGCATTGTATGTGTATTACTTGATGTGTGACGATGAATGCAACCACAGCCACATGTGTTGACGGTGGCCACTGTTCCCGTCCCTGTCTCGGGCTATAAATGGCGGACGTGACTATGACCTACTCATAGACAATGAACATCTGTGGCAAATGTCTCGGTGACTCACCGAAGTCTATCCGCTCATTCCTGTGAACTAAATCTCAACTTGTGCGGGTTAGAAGTCACACGGCCAGACAAGCATATTGCACGCAGGCATAATGGAGAGATTTTTGGCGACTAGATGAAAGTGTTGACGCGGTCGCCACCCAGGATGCATCTGATCTTGGCAAGATGAATGACTCCAGTGCTAACGCCATCATCATTGAGATACGCACTCAATAAGACTGGTATGCGTTCGTTCCGAGGATGCTCTGAACAGCGATCTCCGCGCGTCAATCGTATTATCTTGTGTGTCAATCACAATGGCGAACCTTTATTACTAGTGAATTACATTCTGAGCTCTACAAGTGGAAGTTGTGTAGGCTGTTTCGCCTAAACCCAATATCTGCATTCTTTCACCACTCTTCCAAAACCGTGCCAGGTCTTACATCGTAAGTGTTACAGTGTCTACCGTCACCGACGTCGATGAAGTTTCTGTGTCAGGACCTTGTACAGCACTAGTGACTTCGATTGTGAGATCTACTTAGGTCTAGCGTCTGAGTGGTCTCACCACAGGATCTCGCTTGCTAAGCTCTCACTGATTTGTCGCTGCGGGAGCAAATGCTGCTCTTGCAATGGCGATTTGTATATGGTCGACAAACATCTTGCCCGTGGTCACTGTCTTTTCAGCGTGGGTATCCGAGTGCTCTACCACACGCCTAACCCGTCTGGTGAG
Organism: Gelatoporia subvermispora B; assembly: GCA_000320605.2. Lineage (NCBI taxonomy): Eukaryota > Fungi > Basidiomycota > Agaricomycetes > Polyporales > Gelatoporiaceae > Gelatoporia > Gelatoporia subvermispora. The sequence continues at coordinate 1,928,317 of KB445793.1, forward strand.
CACCGTACAGAACCATCTTAGCCACGTGTAGCCCACTGTACGAATTGATCAGTATGAATACCGGATCCACCATGGCACCAACAGGTAGGCACTCACTGATAACATCGGGGCCAGACCCTTCCGAATGACCGAGCGAGCCTATGGCAAGGTATATCTTCCCTGGATGAAGACCGACCCTTTCTGTGATGGCAAGTGGGAGAATATGTGCCTCGACAGGAAGTTCCAGAGCTGTATCTCCTGAAAAACACAGGAAAACACTGATCAGCAACTTATCACTCTCGACATACAAGCGCATGCGAACCGATTGTGAAGATCAGAGGCTGTAGATTAGCGTGCTTGACTTGCGTGATGACAAGTAAGCCAGTTTCGCTAAACTCATTCCTTTAGATCCGCTGCGATGCTTCAGATTCCAGCGGAAAGCACCTATCCTCTGTAGCCCCTACGCGCAGCTTATATTGCTCGTATGCTTGCTCTCCCAAGAGCGTCAGAACGGTGCTCGGATCAATGACCCCAGTTCCCCGGGGAATCAGAGGTATATCCCCGCCGTAGGAAACAGCTAGGTCAATGCCCCAATAGTCCGCCGCGGGTAGAACACTCGTGACTGGGACATAGACCAAGTCACCTGTATAACTGAAGGAAAGTCAGTCCAGGGTCACTTGAAGACGTCTGCAAAAAATGGTACATACCTTGAGTCGTCGGGCTTTGTGAACGTTAGAGTACCGTGCAACCCATTCTGCGAAAAAGTGAGTGAGATGAGAAGCTTTCCGAATTCCTCCTCTGCTGCGGAGTCCGAGAAGATAGCTTCTTGTTCGATATGCGAAGGGCCAAGGCCTAAGATTCCCTGAATGCCTTGAATCTCGCGGGACAGGCGGGGGCGAAGCGCTGAAAAATTGGCAGCGACGCTGATAGATTGAGTTTGCATAGTTTCTCCTGTTGCGATCTGTACACTTTCTTGATCTATGGAGCTACGACATGAGATTGTCCGACACGGCATCTCGGGATTCCATGTCGTGATACGCACATTCGGGCCCTATGAAGTCACCCACAGCGTAGGAAATGGTCTACATGTGTTTAGTATTGCAGCTACGTGAGACGACTGTGACGCCTCATGCAAACACTTACTACATCCTGCCCGGTGGTCACGCTATTCATATTCGGTGTATATAAGCTGGCATCAACGACCGTCCAAGAGCCCCCTAGCAAAGTTTATGACTCGGATGTATGAAATCATGCCACGAACGGGACTTGCCTATATCGAGGAGAAATTCGCCAATGCTCAAGTCTGTCCCAGCGGCGATAGACGCGACGTAAGCCATGTTGGCATCCGTAGCATCAAGTCCAGCCGTTGAGCCATCACCGACTTTGACTTGATATATTCTCCTATGATTATTGTGGTTGTGATCATCGGGATCAGTAGTTAAGATGTTAAAGGAGTGCGCAGGCCCATGAGGGTGGACACGCTGCATAATCTTTCCAGCGCGAGCCTGGTCCTTTGTGATAAGATCCATGCCTGCGCCGAAGGTGAATCGGGTCTCAAAGAGTGTACTTCGTTTGCCGACATCAGACATGATGGGAGACTTGTACAGCACTGCAGTGAGGTACGGGTGAGGGGCATGTCCGTGCAGAGGGTTGACGATTGATATAGTATTCGGCTCAGCGACGGGCTTCGTAGTTGGTGGGTCAAGACTAATACATCCGAAGATCTGAAGCCAGACTCGCCGGCAATTCCTAAGACCCGACAGGGTTTAATGACGCTGAGTGACTTCGGCATGTCGAGACTGGACTACTCATGGTGCTTGATGTTCTCAAGGGGTCTACCAGTGATTACCTAGAGCTAAGATGATGACAGCTACTTGCACCCCCTGAGCGAGCGTGTATGGCCTCACAGAATACCGCATGCATATCATGATATAGCCCTCTTGACCAACACACAGATAGAAGCTGCCGCCGAGAGTTCATTCCGGGCGTGGGAGCTGGCGGCGTTATCGCGAGGTAGCGTGACTAGAGAGATTGAGCTTCTTTTGCAATTTGCCATCCCCAAAACACGAGGCGCAAAGATTCCGATAGATATAGCGAGGCATGCAGCTGTCGCGCATAGAATCCGTTGTACAAGTCTTGTCCTGGGCTGGATACCTGACCAGAGACGACGAAGCACCTGTGCATCAGTCGTACTGTGTGAAGCACATCTGTCCGCTAGTAAGCGTCAGAAGCGGGGACAGATACAGCATTTGAGAGAAAGTAATTGGTCGCCAAAGTGACAGTGAGGATGATGAGGTACTTTGGTTCCGTCTCGCCGCAGGCAGGCACTCATCAAAACAAGTCTTGAGGGTCCGATTGAGGGCTACAGCAGATGGTAGTGCCGAACATACTGTACCATGAGTGCTAATCTGTGACAAATCTGGCTGCCTATGTCATAATTTGTTAACGAACAACAGAACCGGCCCCGGTACGTAGAACAAGCTCGATCATAGTCATAGAGCCCTCCTCCTGGTGAGCGCTTGCGCTCCCCCATGCTATTTGTGTGTATTGACGCGTATTGGCACATGCGCATGAGCACCTCGAAGTCGCATGCCGCAGGCCGCGATGCCATTGATTGTGAATTGCCAAAGTCATGTCCGGATTCTCGTTATGCACCAATGCTACAGCATAGCTCTCTTCAGAAAATTTTGAGACCCAGATGCTCATATTCTCTTCGCACGTGGGGTCAATGAGTTGATGATAGATTCGGCCTAATTCGTGCGTGTCGATACTTTCCTCTGCTCTACTTCAGATGTCATTCAATTTACCGACTACAGTGAAGTATGCTGACGCGACCCGGTTCCTATTGTCCTATCCATCCGCGTTCTGATAGTTGCTCCAACATATGGGCTCGATTCGTGAACACACACCCCGAATTTAAGCATTGTTGACTCTGTCAACTTTTCAGGTCTCGTGGACAAGATAAACGCGTGCGTTGAGCCTCACTCTGCAATAACATGATCGGCCACCGATATCGGACTGCGGTCGCAGGCACACTCATGGATTGGGCTGTAGGCTGTCCTAGTGCAGGCAAATATGGAAAAGGCTTGCTCACCCATCTGTTGCCACTTTACTCTCTGATTGGCTTGCCACTGAGCCCCTTACTGTTGCTCAGTCGTCGTCTCCCGTATCAGGACAGAGAGACGCAAGACGATACGACAAACCTCGGCCGACCTAGTTGCTATAGACCGGGAAAGTCTTGCCTTTTCCGAGTAGGCGTATCGCGAGCAGCTCTGAATCATTGCACAATGTTGCTGCTTGCAGCGGCGGATCCGAAGATCACCGGTGCACCGCTCGAGCATCGATGAAGCTCATGTCACGTGTGATCCACAACGAGCAGGGGTATGTGCTCCACTGGACGCCCATTCACAGCGCACCACTTAAACTTATGATGATCCCTCAGAGACTTACAAAGCTACGTATCGAGCATGGTTTCGACATAGAGCAATAAGTGCACGTTCCGGTTCTGCAGCGTCCACATCGTTTCGAATGACCTCGAATGAGCGCTGTAGACTGTGCGCGAACTTCGCACACTTTCCCAAGCAAGGCGCCCATCTTATGTCACTGCAACTTATCCCGAGTTCCGCCACAACCATGGAGTGATGCGCCTACACGCGTCTGGCCGCCCTGGGCTCTCTCCTTGCTCGACTGGCCCACACAAAGCGGTCATGCCCGGCCGTGAAACACCGCACAGGCTGGGATCGGCATTGCCATCCTGACGATGTACAGGTATTTAAGCAGCATGATGTTATAGCTGCGAGCCCCACAATTACTTCCACTCACACTCGAATATAACACCAAATCCAGTTATTCGATACATAATATGAAGTCTTTCTTTGTTCTCGCATCCTTCGTCGCGGCATGCTTGGCGCAGGGCATTCTGATTGGTGCCCCTGCGCCAAATTCGAACATCCCTGCTCGCTCGAACCTCACCGTCGAAGTTGACCGTCCGGTACGTGAACATTTCGCTTGCATTGCGGTGTCGCCGAAACCAATCAATACGTGTAGGAGTCGCTCACAGCCTCCGAGGAGGTTGCGATCATCATCGGGATGACACCATGCCCCGACACTGGTTGCGATGATCCGACATTCAATGTTGCAGACAACATCGGCATCGTGCTCTACGAGGGGCCTTACGATCCGCAATTCGATAGTAGCAACCCTCCGGACCACAAGCCGCCGTACCAGAACTTCACGTTTCCTGTGCCCACGAACTATGCTGCCGGCCAGGACGTCGTGCTCAGTGTGACGCATTTGTCGATCGTTGCGGTATGTAACGAAAGTGTCGCTGAACATTTCCCACTTATCGATGAGGAATGATTACAGGCTGGGAACATCCTGTTCGAGATCAAAAATGAGACGCTGAGCGTAGTCTGACGCATCGTGGCTCGCGATCTCGCTTTCGACAGCCTACAGTGTCATTGTTACGAGATGCGCGGACGTTTCACGGATGACACGCATTCGCATCATCGCAACAATTCTTAATCGTAAATTTACTGGAGCCAATGTAATTGTACATATACATGCGTGATGTTCAACCGAATACACGCAAGGGCGACAGTCATGCAACAGCGATAGGTCGTGCATTGTTAGCTACGTCGACAGTACTGGCCTTTGCGAGCTCTTCGAGCCTCTTCTTCTCTTCCTCTAGCATTTTCTGCTGCAACGCCACCCTCTGCGGGACGATGCGTCGCCTCTCCGTCGTGGGCTTAAATTCGAGCTTGTCCACTCCCAACGCTTTCAAGGTCTTGAGCTCGACGAGACTGTATTCGTCCTGGTTCTCCCTATTGAAGTTGAACGGCTCTCGCAGCGAGACCGGCGGGTTCGTGATGACGCGCGGCAGACGGAGGTGGTTCTTGGACGCCGAGTGAAGCATGAGCGGGTGCATAAGTACGACGTCGCCGATCTCGCCTGTCATCTCCGCGAAGCGACTCGCGTTGTGCACCTCCTTGAGGTGCGACCAGAATCCAGGATCGCTTGTCGGGTCTTCCGTGGTGCTCGTACTCGGGTAGAGCGCAGACTTGATCGGGCGCACTCCCTCGGGGTGCTCGGCGAGGTAACGCGCGACCATGTCGATGCCGTCGGGGCAGATCCACGTCGCGCCGCCACGCGGCTTGATATCGGAGAAGAGCGGAATAACGAGGAGCGCCTGCTCGGGCGAGTCGAGGAAGTGAATGAAGAAGTCGCCGTCGACGTGCCAGTTATCCAGCTCCTTTGGCGGGATATGCATGTCCGGGCTTTCGTACTCCGGCGCGCCGAGGTTTACGATGAAGCTGTCACCCCATGCGGAGCTTGGCTCGTCGATACGCTCTTCACCGCCGAGCAGCTCTTTCATCGCCTCCCATGCCTGCATGGCGGCCGTTAATTGTTGTCGAAGATGCACTGATTCCTAAAACGCAGTATACGTACCTTAGGCGCGAACGTGGATACGGTCTCCCGCTTGTGCCAGGGCATATGGATGCGATCTCGAGTCCATGTCGACTTGTCGTTAGGATCCATCCCGAGCCTGGCCCACATATCCTTCGTCCATTCAGAGGCCTTCTCCTTGGTGAACGCCTGCCTCAAGACAATGTAACCATTCTCCAGGAAGAAATCCACTTGTTCGGCTAGGGTTGCATACCATCGTGAGCGCCAGATTCGAGGGAAGACAAGATGGAATCGTACGCACAGGTGAGATGCTTGTATTCCTTGACCATATTGAGCTTCGGAGACACCTCTGAGACACAGAAATAGTTGGTGTGTAAGGCACCGTCGTGCTGCCAACGCTAGTAGGGGATGAAAGTCATTTTAAGTGCGCGCGGCGTAAGCTCGGCGAAGTCATGCAGGTCATATGCCCACGAACGAAATGCCTTGAAATGCAGGTTTGACCTAAAAGTAGCTGCCTCAATTGATGTAATGGAGCTTCAGGTCTCGGGCCCGCAGTCTACTCCTAGCGATACAGGGCTACGAAGCAGCCGAAGCTCGTTATCAACGAGTGCGCGAACATGGGACGTCGACGATTTGTCCATGGAGTTCCGTTCGGATGCCCGCGTCACGGAGCTTCGTGAGTCAATAAGCCAGTCAGGGCACATATACACTTAGTGTGGAAATGCGGAACACAGAGCCCCAGATAGTGGCGTGCGTACAGAGCAGCGGACTTTCCAGGTGTGTGGAAATATGATCTCCTGATGCGACGATCCATCAGGTGAGCATAAAGTTGATGAGCTGGGGTATGTCACGGCAAGTAGGATGTCACGTTATACGAGGGAATTGTGTATTGAGAATGTAGTAGTACAGAATGGTCACAAGAGATCCAGGAACAAAGGGCGCAAAAGTAACACAAAATCTCTGGATCAGCACAGTTAGCAAGAAGCTGGGCATGCCAGTTGTTGCCGTAAGTACCTCAGAGAGTAGCATCAGCTCGCGTTCTTGAGGACGGAGTCATCGCACGGGTCTCCGAATTCTGAAACGTTCAGTCATGCGCAAATGCACATATCCAAAAGTGCAAGTTCTACTTACGCTGACGCAGATTCTCCATGAGCTGCACATCCAGAAGCTCGTCCTTGTCGGTCTTCGAGCGGGGCGCGTCCCTACCGCCTTCCCACGACGCATTACTCGGCCCCCTCCGCATGCTACCGGTATCTTCCTTCCTCCTGCTCTTCGTATCCCTCAGGCTAGACGACGAGGCAAATGACCCCCCGCCAGGTAGCCTGCGTTTGGATGAGCCAGAAAAGTCGCTTATGGAGCTGATCTTGGTAGCGGGCCCGAAGGCCTCCGAGTCGTCAACCATCTGGATCTCATCCGGGGGCGGTGTTGAGGACGAGGAGGAGTCAGGTGAAGCGCCTTCGTTTGGAGAATTCATTTTGGAACGAAGGGGAGGTGTGCAAGATCACAGTGAAATCTAGGACCTTATAGGCGGCGGTGGCGGATGAGCAGGACGGTGGCGGCGGTATGCGCGGGGGCGCGCCTGTGGCAGACTGGTGCGCGTGGGAGCCACGTGCATACCAATGCACGATGAGCGCGCCGCGCCTCTACGCGTCCATTCGCAGGCTCCATGATACTCTCCAGGCTTATCAACGAATTCTCCTCTTTCCTCCTTCTCGCACCTTACTTGCCTCCAGGACTATCAAGAAATAGATAGCAGAGTAATTCGAGGGAAATGTCTGCCTTGCTTCGCGCGTCACGCAGTACTATGCGCATCATCGCGCTGCCGATCACTGCACCCGCCGCAACAAACGCGTCTGCTTCCCCGGTCCCGAAGCACCTCATGTACTACTACTTCATCATGCCGCCGCCGAGCTTGCAGCACAAGCGTAATAATTGGAGCGAATGGGTGACTACGAAGGCGGCCAATATGTGGGCTGGCCTTGGCAAGGCACCCGAAGAAACCTGGAAGGTATGTCTCGTTCATTCAGGAAGCATATTCTTCTGCAGGAGCATCGGAAGGCGCGCAGCTCGCACGATGTCTACAACAAGTGTCGTTCTATTTTATGAGATTGACTATCATATCTCTCGCGTTCTAATATACACACAATCAATGTAAACCGCTAATCCTGGACTCGGAGACACAGCGTCGCGCCTTCTTGTACGGCGAACGTCTCATGGACCAGCTCGACTTCGAAGAGGTTGCGCTCAAGTCCATCGACCCCTCTCTCGGGCCCTCGCTGCGCTTCAATGACTCGGGCAAGTTGCGGCAACAAGACCATCCGCAGATCCCGCTCATCTACCCACCGTCCGTGTGCGCGATGCCGCTGTCGCACCTGCGCACGCTCCTCAAGGATCGCACGCCGCGGCACTACAAGGGCTTCATCACTTGGCTCAGCATCGTACCGTTCACCGCCCCTCTCAAGCTCGTCCGTACGTTCCCCATTCCCATCTCCCGCGTCGCACCCCACTCACATGCTATTCTGACCTGACATAGCGATCATACCCAACTTCCCGTTCTTCTTCTGCGCGTGGCGCTCGTGGTCGCACTACCGCGGTACGTCTTGTCTGTACATCCACCATGGTTTTGACGCTCACTCACCCGCCCGCAGCGTACAAGGCCTCACAGTACCTAGAGCAGTTCGTAAAGCAGGACGCGATTGTGCCCGAGCCAAGCCTCGAGCTAGATGAGATCTATGCCAAATACGCACCTCGGCCTCCCCTCCTCTCGTCTTCCTCACTCTCGCCATCAAACCCATCTTATCCCGCTTCCGGGCCACCACCCTCCGCGTCTCAGTCCGCGCCGCCGCACCTCCTGCTGAGTCGGCACGCGATCCCCGTACTCGAGCGCGCGCTGAACCTCCCGCTGGACGGGTCCTTCAAGGCGGACGTGTTGCGCGCGCTGAAGCAGGCGCGTATCCGACTTGGCGTCCCCGGTGACATCTCAAAGTCCGCATAGGATGCCCTCACTGCACGGGAGCGATGCTGCGAAGGGGAGCGCGGCAGCGAGACATGATGTTGAACCCAAAGTGCGCTGCGTTTTATATATGATGCTGCTGTAGGCGCAGACGTGTCTGGCGTTTGGGTGCGTTACGACCAGACAGATAAAAGCTTGCCGACAAATTCGTCGAGAATAGGTAGACAAGGTGTTTTCACTCTTACGAGTAACACTGTCACACATCTCGGACTAACTACTTTGCGATATGAACACTGAGCAGTCGGCAGTGAGACGATGGGGCAAAATAGCGTGTGGTCGAGGGAATATACGGGATCGATTGTGAGTCACGATTGCGCCAAGAACAAGGATGCACATAGAAGTCGTACGTCGATCCTAGCAAACGTAGTCTGTAGGCACATGATTTCTCTGCATACTGACGATACTACTGGCACGAGCCGTGCATTGTTACGTACTAAGCGAATATGTCGCTGTCATCGCCCTTGTCCTCCGTGCCCCTCTTGATTTCAGGATCTCTGTCTGAGGACGACCACAGCAGCTTCCTTGCCTTTTCCGGTCCAACTTCATCACTAGATGAGCTCTCGGCATCTCCATCATACGACGCCGTAGGTTCAGACTCCGAGTCAGTTCCCTGAGTACCTGGCTCATTCAACGATCGAGACTTCTGGTGTACACCGCCAACATGCCGACGGCTGAAATCCGCATGAGCGCTTCATGCCTCTGAGGTGCGCCCGGCGGCTCGGTGGCGAGTGATTCCGAGCTGAGATACAGATGTCCCAGTCTATTGACACAGAGTGAGGCAACTCCGGGTGTCAGTAAGATTCCGGGCTCATCTGTGCGCAAGCTGCACCTCCAGATCCCCATCATAAGTTTATTGCCTTCTCGCCCCCACCTGTGTATATAGTCTGTGTCTCGCATTCGTTACGATACGGGTTTTGCATGTATATACGTATCTCTGGGAGATGAGATATGATCCTCAATCCATGTGCTATCTCAAATCCATCGGACAGCTCATATTGAAAACAGAAAGATGCACAAAAATCGAATTAGAATTCAACTATATCTATTCATACTGTCAAATCACAGGACGCCACATTGCAGCTCTCGAGTGAGTCATCAATCTCCTGCTGAAACTTCGTCTGCACAACATTATTGCAGTCCTTGTCAGTCAAGGTGCTGTGCGCCTCACGATCCTTGTTTGAATAATGAGCCATGCCCCTGAAGAAATAATTACTCAGTTCCTCACGAGTAAAAAGCGAATGAAGTACTCACGAGTCACCCGGAGAACTTCGTATTTCCATTGGCCATCTTGCAAATACATGCGAGCTACTCATTGGAAAGTGTATTAGATACTGTATATAATCAATGAAATGGAGCACAAACCACCATTGTGAATGAATCAACATCTAGGGAGAGCTTACTTCTCTTCGCGAGACAGCAGCCAAATTGCTTGAGGCCGGGTGTCGTGTTTGATGCTGAGGCTGAAAATGGAGAAGACTGCGCAATCGAGCTTCGCATTCCGAGGCAGTCAGGCAGGAGGTTAGAGTGGGTAAGATGGAGATGTGAGTGGGAGAAAGGTCGATGTTCGCAAGTGACATTATCACCTTTATAAGTACAGCGCGCTGTTGCGGGCCACGTGAAGGCTGAGCCACAGGCCACAGCATGCGCAGACGTGTCAAGCGAGGCCACATAAGCCACAGTTTGCGCAGACGCGAGGGTTTCCACGGAATCTTAAGCATAGGAGAATCAATCTGGTCTGTTAGAGGCAAAGGGCACCAACACGGTAGCAGCATTTGACAGTGAAGGCATTTGCACGAGGAAGAGGAGGCGAGGGTCAAGTGATAGTATTAGTACAGCAGACACAGACTCACAGTGGGACCCTTGTAGCCTTATGAGACAGGATGTGGAACGGATGTGGATTGTCCCGATGTTACACATATCACTGGCAGCCGGCAGACGGCTGATTGTTCGAGGTGTGGGCAATTTGCACGTGGAAATGAGCCGAATTGATGATCTGGCCACAAAGCTGGTGGACAGGCACATGAGATGGAAGCGGCAGCGGGAACACTAGTTGAATTATATCTATGTAATTACATGGCTCGGACATGGATTCGGCCTCAATATGATGTAGATGAGTGGCTCTTCCACGGCTGAGTCGACACCCGTCCTCGGGCCACAAATCAGGCAGCAGACGCCTGGCCCGGGACGTGTCACGCGGCTGCAGTCGCCACCTCGTCCATGCGTCTTGGCAAGTTGGCGGTGTACCTTGAGCGGTATGGCTTCTTTCTCCCCCGTTTCTGAATCAAGAGCATTCTCCACCGATGCTTTCCTGGACGCACCTCGCTCCGCTGCTGGCTCGAGCATCGATGAACCGGCACCTTGAGACCCATCGACGTCACCTGTTGTTTGAGCTGCTGGCAGGCCTCCTGGCTTGTTTTGAACGTGTGCCTTCTGTTGTTTCTGTCTCTGCTTCCTCTGCTCCTTGTTGCTAGCCACGCGATCTTCATCTTTGGAAGGCGCAGAGACACTCTTCATGTGTTCCTTCCAGACAAGCTTTCGATACTTCTCGTTCTTGATGACGTCTTTCAACAATACATCGAGGGTCACTGGATTCCGGGCCAGTTGTTCAATGTCGTCGTTTGTCAACCCGATTGACACTTTTACATAGTCGACAAGGAACGAGATATAGAGTTCAATTCGTTCGTACCCGAGTTCGCCTTGATGCTGACGAAACTCAATCGACCCGTGCTTGTCAAGGCTTGCGAAGTTGACTTTGTAGTATCTCTTCTTGCTTCCTGTGTCGCCCTGCTTATCGGATGTTCTGTTCATACAGTCTATGATGCCCTGCGTACCGCGAACATGTTTCTCTATCTTCTCGACGCGATCGAGATTAGTCCGACACGTCGCGAAGAATGAATTCGCTACGTTTGACAACGTGTATTCGCTGTCTTCCAGCCCCCTACCAGCACGATCGGGAGGATGGAACTCATCGATCACTTCTGCAGGAAAGAAACTCAGTTAGTATTGTGTGAAAGACGAGCGTATCTCAGTACGAACCCTCAAAAAGTACACACATCTTGGCAAACTGCTTGATCTGTTCCAATGTGAAAGGCATGTCGCCCAAAGGGACTGCTGCATTGCCAATGTGAACGTGAAAGCCAGTCGTATCGTTCGTCACCGGACGCCAAGTATTTCTGAAGAAGTTGACAACGTCCTCTAGTAGTTCTCTTCCTGTAGAATCCCACGGAATTACCGGCGAGACTAGTTCAAGAGCTGTGCGATCACGTTGACTCTTGGGGGAATGGCGCTCCCCCTCTGACACCTTGCTGAACTCCCGAATACTAGCGTCCTGCACAATGGTCCAATGATTGCCTCCTAATTTCAAGAAGGGCTGGTGCCCCACGAGCGACTCGGAGGGGTCCTTCTCAAAGACAGAGCGCACCGCTTGTGCGGTGGCTTTGGCGGTGCGCTTGGCCATGATCGCGAAGACCTTCGACTCTTCGGTCCCAAGACACTGAAATTGAGCCCAGATGTTCTTCACAACCATCTCAAACTCGACTCCAAACTGCGGTTGAAATTCGATCGGCGGTGACATCGTATCGGTCAAGGCCACCAACAGCTATGTGGGTAACGCGGCACTAGATCAGCAGGATGAGGGAGGGAGCGAAACTGAGGCATGAAGCGTCATTGGGCCTTTCTTATATATATTCCGGCGTCTGCACGCGCGATAATACTGTGGCCGGGAGAACAATAGGGAATCAGCCTCAGATGACACCAATTTCTCCGCGCGCTGGCCACGATGTGCTCGGCTTGCGCTGGATGTTTCTGAGTTGCCTAAATAGGAAATGACCTTCATGTGCACGATCGCACGGCCATGCCGAGATCATGCCGCTGATCGCGACAGCCACAGCCAGCCCAATTCGAACGTTTGACTTCAACCACCACCACGGCTCAGCACTCAGCCCCATCTCAGTCTCAGCTAGTCATGTCGTTTTGTGTCATGCTTTATCTTCAAACCGGGGCTGAGAAGATATCATACCCAGCCCTGCCATTCCACGTCGCCCAACAGAATCCAAGGTTAGCCCACCTCCGCACTGATTGCGGTCAGAAGGAAAGGCAGAAGCTGCAGAATGAAAGATACGAGTTAATGGGTGCTCGTCTCAAAGACATGGCTGCCTACATACACTCCCTGGGTTATCCTGCGGAGCTCTTTATCCCCAAACATCGCTGGGACGTGCCCAAACCTGACATGTGGTCACTCTCTGGTGATACTCTGCCACCAGGGAGTGGTATCCTTTCTGTCGGGATTTTATCACCACAAAGACCGGTCGACTCGACCTGGGCACAAGAGTACAAATCCGTAGTTGACTCAGTCGTCCATGAATACGGTTGCGTAGTCACCGGTAACCGGATGATGCAAGTCAGCGTCATCAGTAACTTCAGTATCAATGAGATCAAGCGTGTGGCTAAATTATTTTGCCTTTTCGAGGGTAAGTCACTCAACTCTCATTTCTGAGAAAAAATTTTAAAGGAATCATTGACCGCGTTAGATGTGATCGATGACTTAGAGTTCAAAAGCGAACTCCCAACTCCCGACGAGCTTCCCCCGGTTGAATCAGTGCGGCGCAACAGCATACTGGAAAACATGGACGACGACGAAGTCATGGCGGCCATTGATAAAGCACGAAATGTCTCTCGGCTGCGCTTGCTTCTTGTCCCCTTCATCGAAGTTCCGGGTCTGTCGTATGAATCAATTTACAAGATGCAATTTGTCGACCACAGATCAAAGACGGCGATCTTGTTCAACAGCCATCCGACCACAACTTGCGGAGACAAGGTCGTGCATTTCATGGAACTGATGGCAACGTTCGTAAAATTTGCCCTGGATCATGACGACGAGACGATCGAGAACTGCCGGCCATCACTGGGAGTGTTTTTTGATGAGATAATCCGCGACGAGAAACTGGCACACTGTTATGACCCTCGCCTTTCCGGGCGCGCAAAACCAGGTCTGTATGCTCCACATGGTCACATCGTTTGTTCAACTCTGCTGATGATCACCTGGTAGGCATCATGTCGAGACTATCTTCCCCGGTATCCTCTCTGGGCGATTCGCACTCGGATACGTCGAATCCCTGAACCCCACCGATTATCCCTGAGAAACATGAACGCATATCCACCCGTCCCGCGACAGATTCAGCGCCGGCCGAGTCTGATATCGGTTCACAGCTCGTTTTCGGACGCTCGCTCAGGCACACGGAGTCTGTTGTTGTGAGAATGTATTACGTGTGCTATTACAGTCGATTTTGAACCTTGAAATGTGCGATGCACTTATGGGCTGGCTGCCGTTGCGGATGAGCAGGACGATGGAGGCTCGGATGTGTGCAGGGAGGTGCGAGGGCGCCTGTAGCAGGTTGGAGGAGCTTGAGGAAGAGGAGGCTGGAGCGCGTGCCTCCATTCGCAGGCGTCGATCCTCTCCAGGCTTTCCCACCAATTCCTCCCTTCTCATAACTTGTCTGCCTGCAGGACTGTCGCAAAAAAGAATGAGAATCCAAGGAAATGGCTGGGTTGCCTCGCGCCACGCGCGCCGCGCATCATCGCGCTGTCGCTCACACCCGCTGCGACAAACGCACCTGCTTCTGCGGTCCCCGAGCACCTCACGTACTGCCACTTCGTCACATCAACACCGAGCTCGCAGCACACGCGGAATATCTGGAGCAAATGTGCTACCTCGGAAGCGGCTGACCTGTGGACAGACTTTGCAAAAAGCACCCGAAGGAATCTGCAAGGTATGTAGCATTCCTTCGGAAGGCATATATGATGCATGACAGCAGGAGTACCCGAAGGCGCATAGCTGGTACAACGTTCTCGGCGAGTGGGAAACGTCTTCTGTGTACTTAGTCCATACTCTACAAACGACCGGTGCAACCCGGTCATTCTTCCATCATAGCACGGCGCCACGCCTTCCTGTACGGCGAGCGCCTGATCGACCGACTTGACTTCGAGGAGCTCGCGCTCAAGTCCCTCGCTCTGGCCATCTTCGTGCTTCAGCGATGCGGGAAGGCTGCGGCCGCGGGACCATCCGCAGATCCCGCTCATCTATCCGCCGTCCATGTACGCAACGCCGCTGCCGCACGTGCGCGCGCTGCTCGAGAAGCGCACGCTGGGACGCCGCAAGGGCTTCCTCACCTGGTTCACCGTCACGCTGTTCACCACCCCTCTCGTGCTTGTCCGTACGTGGCCTCTGTCCCGCATCCCGCGCCGCGTCGCGTCCTGATCAGACACAACGATCATACCCAACTTCTCGTTCTTCTGCACGTGGCGCCTGTAGTTGCACTACCGCGCCACGCCCCGCCAGTGCATCCACAATGCATTCAACATCCACGCATGCGCCCGCAGTGTACAAGGCTTCGCAGTCCTAGAACGATCCGTAGAGCAGGGCGCAATCGTGCCGGGCCAAGCCCCGAGCTACGCCGAGCACGCCCTGCGACCTCCCCTCCCTTCAATCGCCTCCTCCCCGTCCTCACCATCCTCCCTCTCCCAACTCTCACTCGACCCCTCCGCACTGCCACCTTCCGCGTGCCACCGCATCTCCTGTCAAGTCAGCGCACGGTTACCGCACGCTGGCGCGCCCTGGACCTCCCGCCGGACTAGTCTCGTGACCAGACGCTCGGAGCTGGAATCGGAGTGTCCCTCATCGGGTGATTCCGAGCTCCTGAACGTCTGGTGGCTTTACCCCCGTGACTCCCGGGTTGGTGACATACGTGACGCTCCCACACCAAATCCAGTAGTACGAGAACACCAGGCAGTCATCTGCGCTGTTCTCTTTCAATTGTCTGCGCTTCTCTGGCTCATGAAAACCTCTTTTGGTCGAACTTGTACTCACTACGAAGAACGGTAGCACTTGTATAAGGTGTTGGTGCAGGCTCAGGATGCGGCCGCTCAGAATTGCAAGTACAATTTGAATGCTTCTCACCATCAAATGTACTCGAAAGGGATCAGGTGAGACCGGACTCACCGAAATCTCAGTCATCCTGCGGACTGCAAATCTCTTGAGTACTCATCTTGCAGTATGAGGTTGTTGGCTGTAGTGAGTGTGAAGCTGATGGCCGGGGCGCCATATACCAACGTTCTCGGGAATGGGATATCGGGGCTCTCGTCACCTCCTTAGACTGCTGAATTTGGTATGGGGGCATCACGTATGTCACCAACCCGGGAGTCACGGGGGTAAAGCCACCAGACGTTCAGGAGCTCGGAATCGCCCGATGAGGGACACTCCGATTCCAGCTCCGAACGTCTGGTCACGAGACTACCGCCGGACGCGGCCCTCGCAGCGGACGTCCTCCGCGCGCCGGAACAGGCGCACATCCGGCTCGGCATCCCCGTGGCCCTCTCCGCCGAGAAGACCCGGTCGTGAGGCACGTGAGCGATATGAGGAGAGCGGAATCTGACCGCAAGGACACCTGGGTATCACGGTAACGCCGCGCAAGCGCGGCATAGCCCACTACGATATCCTCCACGATGGGTACGGCGCATAGCACGATGGAAATAATCGCAGGGGCAGGGGGCTCCCACAGCGCACGCTACGTCTCAGCCATTATATCGTCAACACACGCACAGCGGGCCCCAACGCGAATGAGGGCCCACGGTTCAATTACCCACAGCACCACACACTGACGAGGCCCGGAAGCTAGCACATAGCAGGGATGGGCCAGTCAAGCCTTGACCCCTTGACCGTTAACGGGGGTCAACCGGTTGACCCAGGTTTAACCGCCGTTTAACCTGTGGTCAAGATGTCAAGGCGTGACTATTATGCGCCACAGAGACTACCTTTTTGGGTCATTGTAGCCTTGGAAGCGAGCGCGTTGTGCAATGCAAAGAGACCTCGTGCAGTAACGAGCTATCGACGTATAGTATGTGTTGCGAAAAATGTGATTATCTTTGTCTCTATCATGCCCTCCGAATCTAACCTACGACACTACGACGCTGGAGCTTCAAGTACTAACTCCAACTTTGTCACACGGGCTCTCTAGCTCCCCGGCCACAGGATCGGAGGCCTCTGTGCACGAGCTCATCTCACCAACACTTCCTTCAGGGTAGAGTGCCCCCGGAATTCAGGAAGCACTCCTAGTGCGTAAACTGGTTGCCATGACCGAGGAGATTGGCTTCGACTCATTGGGCAAGGAATTG
>KB445793.1:1945791-1974523 GCA_000320605.2 Gelatoporia subvermispora B
GTTGCGAAAAATGTGATTATCTTTGTCTCTATCATGCCCTCCGAATCTAACCTACGACACTACGACGCTGGAGCTTCAAGTACTAACTCCAACTTTGTCACACGGGCTCTCTAGCTCCCCGGCCACAGGATCGGAGGCCTCTGTGCACGAGCTCATCTCACCAACACTTCCTTCAGGGTAGAGTGCCCCCGGAATTCAGGAAGCACTCCTAGTGCGTAAACTGGTTGCCATGACCGAGGAGATTGGCTTCGACTCATTGGGCAAGGAATTGTCGAAGCTTTCGGCATGCACGAAGTCAGTCTTGAGACACGAAACATGTGTTCTCATGAAGTACTGTCGGCTACACCATCAGACAGTCCCTTAAATTCTGCTCAAATGCGGCTAGATAGTGGTAGAAGCAGAACTCAGTAGCTCTCAGCCGTCGTCTGCGTTCACGTGAGAATCACGCGTTGTCATTGACTCGAGTCAAGGTCAAAGGGTTAAACGCAGCTTGACGGGCGTTTAACGGGCGTTTGACCTCAGTCAAGCCAACCCTGGCACATAGTGCCCGACACACAGGCGCAACGCAGCGCGGGCAAGCGAGAACCGGACGGACAGGGTCGGAGAGGTACACCACCGACCCCCAGCCATTTGGCGCCCAACTGGGCCTGCCACGCGGCCCAGTGTGGCGCGCCCGCCCTCGTCCACTCGCGCGCCCGGCTGCAGCCACCAACGGAAGAGAATGGCCGCCGAGTGTTTCCACTCCACTGGTGACACGAGTGGTCTGCCCACTGCCTCCATCACCGGTCCCCATCCCCCCCCAGTCCGCGAGCCACCTTGATCCTTTCGATTTCCCCTCGTGCTCATTCCCGTAATAGCACCCATTTACAACCACGCACACGTATCCCATAGCACGAATGTATTCAGACCGTTCTCATAATACAGACGCAATCTCATTGGGTTCGCAAAAGTAATATACCGTCTGTCCTCGCCGTCCTCAAGCTCCACAAACCCCCTGCGAGGCCTCGCTCTCTGAGACGTCTCCAAGTATCCAATCGCCGACGACAACCTCACCTCCACCAAGTGTGCCTCGTCAACTCTTCTTGCATCTTCATTTATTTCAAATGCCTAAAGGGAGATCAGACCAGTTAGCATCATCATTCTCCACGAGCATCCTCGCAACAACGACACGCAGTGCGTGGAGCAAACAGCTCAGGATTCGACTCGTGGCATTTGTCAAAATATATCATAGCCCCCAACAATGACACGCTTTGTGGGCGCGGAGCAAACAGCTCGGGCACGGTTCATGAGCAACTCGAGAGACAGAGACAGCACAGACGAGGGCAAGACGACAAGGCATCTCGACGCCGAGCACCACTTTTGCAGGCGCACGTGACTGACATCCGCCACACATCTCCGGTGCACTCCCTCCTCGCAGCTGTGGTCCTCTCAACAATGAGTCAAGTGTCCCTGACCACTGCAACCACTGACACTGCCTTTAGCAGTCAGAAAATCGAGCCATTTGAGCTCTCGCTGCCACTGGACCCCACTCAAACTGCGCCCAGCAGCCAGCCAGAAGAATTCGAGCTCCTGTTGCCACTGCAAGAACCTCTCCACCACAGGTACCTGACTGTATTTTGCCATGCACTGCTCCGAGACTCATAAAGATCAATCTCTCAGTGAGCAAGGCCAGCACGTCCCGTGCCCTAACACACCTCCCCCTAAGCGTCGTCGCCTTGTCCGTCGTTGCCCTCCCAATGCGAATGCCCCCGTCCGTGTACCCGGTACCTGGTGGGTCTGCCATGCGACCCATCGGTGTGTGAGCATCTCACATTGGTATGCTTTCTAACCTTGTCCTCTTCGTGCTGCTCGATTCTAATTCGCTCTACTGCCCGGCTCCCTGTCACCAGTCAGATCCTGATTCCTTCCGGTGGTCCCCACCGCCCTCGCCCCGCCCGCCCCCTCTCACTATCATCGCGCGTGCTCCGACTCCCCCCTCTCCCCATTGCACCCCCGCTTTTGATTATTGCGGCCGCTGGATTTTAGCCACTGCCCGTGTCAAGCAACTGGAGGATCTTATTCGGTGTGCCGGCATTCCTCTCCCTCCCCCGCCTTACCCTATCACACTATTTCACGTTCCCCCGATCACAACCAATAGCTCGACTCAAACAGGCCCTTAAGGTCTTTTACTGTACAGTAACAATACTACAACTATTCCTCGCTATCATCGGCCTGCTCCGGCTCGAGGTGACTGAAGTCCTGATTTGTGATGATCTCGGCGACCTCACCCTGCACCATTGACTCGCGTGCCTTTTCAACAGCAGCCATATTGGCTCCGGGGTAACATTGCACATCCGCTGTGAGCACTGCCAAGAAGAGCCTGCACACCCCTCTGTTAGTCTGATATTGATTATGAGCCATTACACTCACTTCGATCGCTTCTTTCCATCCTTCTCGCGCGCACGCACTTTCTCGAGCTCATTGTCGACATCTGGCCAATAATTGGCGGTATTGCCGTGGTCACTGAGGACTTGCCGCTGCGATTACGCGGTATTTTCAGGCTCTGTACGGCAGACATAGGACTGACATACCAAGAATGCAATTCGCACACACATGGCCTTCGTGACCACCAGGTTAGTCTTCACGGATTTGATTCCTATACCAATCAGATGCTGGCACAGCTCCGCAATGTGCCAGTCCTTGTTACCGGCTGACTTCTTGCGGTGTGCACGGGCTGTCGGATCCACCGAGCCCACGACCTTAGAATCAGTATTAGCGGCTGAGGCGGCTGAGGACTCTCGAGACAGGACACACGTACCAGCTTCTTTATCTCTGATTTACGCTGGCCGAGAAGCTCGCGCGCCCTGGCTTCGAACCGGTCCCATTTACCATCATCATCCGTGCGCATAGTGGGGGAGAGCCCCCACAATTTACGCTCGGTGATGCCCTGTACAGAAGACCGTTCTTAACCAGTGCTTGCGCAATATAACTTTTACGTACCATCAATATCTTCACGACCAAGTCGTTGTCATAATGCGCAAGATTTGGCGAGAGCAATAGGCGTATTGCATACTTGTTCAGATTTTTCTGAAGGACAACAATTAGCAGCAGCACCTCTAGAATGAACTGACACTCACGTCGACTCCGGGGGGAATTTGCCAGCTCGACTCGAACACCATTGTGAATGCAATCAGCAGGTCGCGGATCTGAAGCCATAAAGCCATTCGCATGACCTCACGTTCGCTCTCAGAGGCCTATTGGAGCAGTGTGAATACTGCAAACTGCTCCAAGGTAGTACAAAAATTACCTACCATAATAAACTTTCGAAGGTCCTCCTTAGTGTCCGTCTTGAGCTTCTTGGCATTGGCCTGAGCTTCGAGATGCTGCATCTCGCTTTGACGTCTCTTAGCTGGATGGCTTGGGCCTGACGCAGGAGGACCGAGGCCTGGGACATTACGCTGAGTGGCGGCCGGCGCAGACCTCCTGTTAAGGGCGTCCTCAGTCGGTGAGGATGCACGATCTGCAAAGGAGCTGTCCTGCAGGTCCTGCAAAGGGGAGCTCCTGAGGTCAGTGTCCTGGAAGATAGAGTCCAGAGAATGTCCCGCCATGGTTAACTGTGTCGATGGTGAAGGGGCAATCAGAGACGAGGAGTGCCTTGCAAAAATGACACTCACGTGCCCCATCGGGGGGGAATGCCGCAGCCACCTGGGCGATCGGTGGACTGAGTGAGGGGGCGGCCACTGTCAGCCACCCGCCCTCGCAGGGCGCATCAGGCATTCCCTTGCTCTCGAGCCTGATGCCACCCGCACGTAAGGACCTTCCTGAAGGTTAGATCTGAAGTAAATGGTGATATCAGTGACTGCACTCACCTTGTGCTGGACAGGATTCTCCGAGGGGCCACCCGTCGCGGGTAAAGAGACCCTGGTCTGCGACGCATGCACTGCAGTTGCATCGCGTGGCGAAGCCACATTCCAGCGCAACGGCCTGCAAAGGCATCTAAAATCACAAAAACATCAGCTCGCAGTTAGCTGGCAGACGGAACAACAAGAACATGAACACACACATCAACGCGAGCGCGAAGCAGCACGGCAACGTGATCGCTCGGCTGCGGGTCTGGCCTCACGCGAGACGCTTCCGCAGGTCAAAAGCGCTGCGGGTCATGAACGCACCTTGCACGGCGCAGACAGCCGCATACATGCAACATCTTGGCTCCTTGATGATCCTGGCGAGGACGTCATCTTCGATGCTGGTGAAGATGAGGAAGCACGTGAACATGCACGTCTCCTTCGCGACCTGGAGAATGAGGAGGACTGGGTGGGTGAGTATGATGTTCCGGCGGAGGGCGACAACGCCATCTGGATTGAGATGTTGGGAGTCGCACCCGGGGATGAGCAAGAGGATGCGACCCTAACAAATGTTGCCTCCGAGCTGGAGGCTCTCGGTAAGGTGCCACAGCGCCCATGTTCGAATTAAGGTCTGATGTCTGGTGCTTTTGACCTCCTCTTCTGGAATTTGCTCCCACGAAATTGCTTAGCACTGTCTGGTAGCGAGGACGAAAGCGACGTGGAGGAGACCAATGACGAGTCGCCCGCACGAAGTGTGCCCGGTGACCCTTGGTTTCCGCACGGCTCGAAATTGGTATGTATGGCATGCCCCCACGTGAATGTACTGACTGTCTCCCCTTAGATGTTTCTCCTGGACATGATGACCAACATGCCACGATTGCGACTCTCAACCGACCATGTCAAGTTCATCATTTGGATTCTCAAGCAACTGGGGGTCACGAACGTGCCCAACTTCAAGACATTTCGCCACAAGCAAGCTCAGCTCAATCGTGCCATGCCCATTCAGACCCAACTCAAGCGGTCACCACGAGGGCCAGTATTTTATCAGAACAATATCCGGGATCTCCTGGCTCTCGTGAGTGACCGTTCACTCGTTCACTCAGCTCGCATATTCTCTGATGCATTCCTCTGAAATTATGCACTTGGCAGGACTGGGCGAACCCGGAATGTCGAGCTTCCCTCGAGGAATACCCGGTCCGCAGCGCGATCACATCAGAGTCGTGTCACAGCCAGAAATGGACCAGAGACATCCCTGCACACATTCAGGCCCCCATGTGGGCCAACGGACGCCAGCATTTCTTCCTGGGTGAGCTCACGCAGCTGGACAACCTGCAGTTGGTCGTGCCGCTTGCATGGTATCGCAAGGAAACACACGGTAATGTATTCTTCGAGGCATACGAGGTAGCATGGACTGGCAATGTCCCACAGTGTACCTCCACTTCAAGACTCGAGTACCCGTGCTCCCGCCTGTTTGCGAATGTGTATGAGCTGACAGATTATGGCGTTCATTTGAGCGATCATGGTACGTGTGGTTCGTGTGACGTGGTTAAGTATATCGACTGACTTGCAAGATGCGCAGCGGGACCATTACCAGACGGCGTATATGTAGCCGCCAATCCCCTCCGCGTGGAGTCCCAAGGGCGGCGGATGTACAGTAGCTTTGTCAAGATCTGGGTAGATGACGTCTCCGGGAATCGCAGCAAGCAGTACAACGAGCATTCTAACGTTTATTTTGCTCATGCCAACCTGCCTCACCAGAAATTATCACAAGAATATTTTATCCATTTCGTCTCTACTTCGAACCACGCCTCGCCGGGAGACCAACTGAATGCAGTAGTGCAAGATGTTCAGTCGCCCCGGTGGACACAAGCCTTCGACTGTGAGATACAGGAGGAGATCCTCATTCAAACAGTACCACTTTTCGAGCCGGCCGACAACCCTCAACAATCCGATACATGTTTGCACATGGGACTTAAAGGTAACCTGTGGTGCCGACGATGTAAACTCGGGGGACCCGAGCGACTCCGTGAGACTGATGCAGTATATGAGCAGCACTTTGCAGTGAGTGGCGGTGTCTTAGACTCTTAGGGAGCTATCAGCTGATCACTGCAAGCCGGCGGAGCTGCGGAAAGCACCAGAAACCCTCGCGATGGTGAAAGCCCAGCTGGATCAAGCGGCGCGAGGTGTAGCAAAAAGCGTGCAAGAGCTGCAGACCCAAAGCGGCGTCAAAGATCGGCTAGCTGAATATTGGGTTGAGCAACTCCTTACACGCGCACAAGGGGAGCACCAACGACGCATCTACAATGTGAACACGCGTGACGAGCGCCTCAAGGCCCGGAAGGTGACGAATCGGGTGGCGCTGGTTGAGAGTATCAAGCAGGAGATTCATGACGAGGTGATGGCATGGCTATATACCCAGCCGTCTCATACATATGATGCCCTGCCTGTTGACTCTCGTACGTCCTTACTGGAGCCGTGGTTCAAGGAGCTGACATGTGATATGACAGCATTGCGCACTCAATTGCGGCCGGGCGATCACTTCAACATGTTATTACAATTGGACGGTACGTGTACTAATGTGCTTCAATGCAAGTTCACCGTGAGTTGACGCTGTTGTCAGTCGGCGACATGCATGATGACACCCCGGTGGAAATCTTGCATACGTACTTGTTGGGCATGGCGAAATATGCCTGGCATTACACAAATACGCCTTGGACATTGAAGCAGTGTGAACTGTTTGCGATACGTCTGCAGTCCGCGTCGATTGTGGGCCTGTCAATCCCGCCATTGCGAGCCGGTTACATGCTGCAATATCGCAACGGCCTCATTGGGAAACACTTCAAGGCGCTTCAGCAACTTGCCATCTTCCAGCTGGATGAATCGCTGTGCGACCGGCGTGTCATTGACCTGTGGAATGCCACTGGTGAACTGGGGTCTTACCTGTGGTATCATGAGATAGAGAACATGGACCACTATGTGGTGCGTGATCTCTATGATGAAAGGCGTGGACTGATGTGACTCGTGCAGAGAGATGTTGAGGTTCTCATTGCGAACCTGCTCGATATCTGGTCCCTGCTGGACCCGAGGCGAGTCTTCGTCAAACCCAAGTTACATATCCTGACACACATCGTGGAGGATATTTGGCGGCATGGACCCGCAGGTTTGTATGCCACAGAGATTTTTGAATGCTTCAACGCTGTGTTCCGTTTATGCAGCGTGCTTTCAAATCACCAGGCGCCCAGCCGGGACATTGCGGTTGCGGTGGCAGGCTTGACGCGGTTCAAGTACCAAGTGAGCGGAGCGTGGTGGCGAGATGAAGGCGGCGATTATGTTCACGCAGGCATACGTGTGCGTGAATACTTTGACAATGCCCAGCTGCAGCGCCGTCTGGGGTTTGTGCGGCACGAGCCGGCCTTAGCAGGTGAGTGGACAACTTGACGTGCACCTACTGAGCAGTGTTGACCTAGACTGTGGCAGGGACAGTAAAACCGAAGCCACGCAGCACAGCTGTGTCATGGAGGAGTCTCGCGATAGACACAGAAGAGGTGGACACAGTCCGGGGTATGAAGAAATGGCTCGCGTGCACATCAGTTATCGCAGAGCAAGGGGAGAGCTGTCCTGTGGGCGCGTGGGTATTTGTCGACCACGAGGTGAGTGAGATGGCTGCTTATGGTCGACGGCCTTAAGCTGATGGTGTGGTGACAGGGGGGGACACGCTTTGGTCGCATCAAGCTCATTTTGCGTCCTGAGTCGGCCGCAGAGAGTTCACCATGTGTTGTGCTAGAACGATTCACGATATGGGATGATCGGCATGCCTTCTTCCAAATGCCCCAAGTGGTAAGGTCGGAGGGCGCGAAGCACTTTGTAGTGGACAGCCAGGTATGTGTATCGTGCTGAATGGCGAAGGCGGCTGATTGGGCTCTCGGGGGACAGGATGTGTTGTTCATGGCAAATGTGCAACACAACTGCCACGATGGTAAATGCAAGACCACTGGCACACGGCGGCGGCGTCAGGAACGTATAGAGACAGATATTACCGAAGTATTCGTCGAGCACAGGGACGACGATAGCTTCATCATCAACATGCACGCCTTACATAACGGCGCGCTGCTCCGGAAGATTTTGCCCAGAACGCTCACTGAGCCAAGACCGTATATACAGGATCGGGTAACGGCGCACAAAGAGATGGCCGCGAAGCTGCGGGCGAGTCAAGAAACGAAACGGGCGAAGGAGGCGAAGGCGCGTAAGGACCGGGATACAGCACGCGCAGCAGAGAAGGCGGCAGCTCAACAGGCACCCGGTGTCGAGAACACTGATGTTGAGGTCTTAGTAGATGTACCTGCGATGTAATTGGATGTGTATGGGTATAGGTATTTATGCGGGAGAGATTACATTGCTGGATCGTATACTCTATTACAGAGGGATCAGGTGCCGGTAGGTGCGAGAATAGTGGGAGCCAGCGGGGCGAGCAGGCGAGATGAGGATTGGAGCCCATCGGGGACACATGGCGTGGCTGGTCGGGACACGAGTGGGCACCTCCCGGTGGAATCAATCTGGGGGGAAGGTGGGGGCCATGTGGGATCGCCACCGAGAGGCCATCGATATCGTCTACTTGGCGCCCACAGGGCGCGGGAACGGTGGTGTAACAAAAGAAATTAAAGCGTGAGAATGTCACGTGCCGATTTCGAAATGCGAAAGCCATTTTTTGTTACACTTGCGAATGTTGACACGGCTGTAGTCTTTTTCAGGACAAGAAGGTCTCCGAGACCCGCTACTAGTCGTAGTGGGAATGTATGAAGCCATGACAAATGTAGATGTGGATATCGACGGACCAGGGACAATGCGTAGACGTCGGGGAGATGGCCTTCACATGGCGCACGATCACACGGCCATGCCGAGATTACGCCGCTGATCGCGACAGCCACGGCCAGCCCGATTCGAACGCTCGACTTCAACCACCACCACGGCTCAGCTCCAACTCAGTGTATAGCTAGTCATGTCGTTTTGTGTCCTGCTTCATCTTCAAACAGCGGCGGAGAAGGTATCATACCCAGCGCTACCATTCCACGTCGCCCAGCAGAATCCAAGATTGGCCCATCTCCGCACGGAGGGTAGTCAGAAGGAGAGGCAGAAGTTGCAGAATGAAAGATACAAAGCAATGGATGCCCATCTCAAAAGTGTGGCTATCTACATACAATCCTTGGGTTACGCTGCGGAGCTCTTTATTCCCAGACACCACTGGGACGCACCCAAACCTGACATGTGGTCAATCTTTGGCGATACTCTGCCACCGGGAAGTGGTATCCTTCCTGTCGGAATGTTATCACCGCAAAGACCGGTTGACTCGGCCTGGGCACAAGAGTTCAAATCAGTCATCAACTCAGTCGTCCACGAGTACGACTGCAAAGTCACCAATAACCGGATGATGCAGGCCAGCGTCATCAGTAACTTCGATATCGATGAGGTCAAGCGTGTGGCCAAATTATTCTGCCTATTCGAGGGTAAGTCGTTCAACCTTCATTTCCGAGTAGAATATCGAAGAAATGAATGACTGCATTAGACGTGATCGATAATTTGGAGTTCGAAAGCGAACTCACCACTCCCGACAAGCTTCCCGCCGTCGAATCGATACGGCGCAACAGCGTACTGGAAAACATGGACGACGATGAGGTCATGGGAGCCATTGATGATGTACAGGATGTTTCACAACTGCGCTTGCTTCTTGTTCCCTTCATCAAAGTCCCGGGACTGTCATTTAAGTCGATCTACAAGATGCAATTTGCCGAACGCAGATCGCGAACGGAGATATTGTTCAACAGCCATCCGACCACAGCTTGCGGAGACAAGGTCGTGCATTTTATGGAACTGATGGCAAAGTTCGTGCAGTATTCCCTGGATCACGACGACGAGACGATCGAGAACTGTCGGCCATCACTGGAAGTATTTTTTGATGAGATAATCCGCAACGAGGAACTGGCACACTGTTATGATCCTCGCCTCTCCCGGAATGCAAAAGCAGATCCATATGCCCCACCTGGTGTTGTCGTTCGTTCAATTCCGCTGATCGCTACCTGGTAGGCATCATGTCGAGAGCATCTTCCCCGGAGCCCTCTTTAGATGACTCACACTCAGATACATCGAATCCTTGATATCCCGGGGGCAGGATTTGTCGCCAATGAGGCCTGTATACTTGGATTCTACATGCCCAATGACTGCACATGTGGGTGGACTTGACGATGCAGAGAGATTTGCGTCTCGACAATGTCTACTGAGGCATCCATCCACGCTTGTATGTGCCGCGGAACTATGCTGATTCTGGTTTTGCTACACGATCGACTAGTACAAGGTCTGCGCTCGCTGTGACATAAATCATACAACACAATTACTTCACAGCTAGTCTACAACCGCCTGCCTGCCATCCACTGTCCCTGGATCGTACACATACAATCGAATCCTCTTGCGGTCGTCCTGAATTCATCTATGAGATGACTACTTCGATTTTGACCAGCCAGTGCGCGCAATGTAGTCGCGCCCAGCTGCATCTGCGCCCTTGAGGGCACTGACGACAATCTCGGGCGTAATGACACGCTCCATGTTCCAGATCGTTTCGCCGGGCGCGCACGCGAGCTCCGCGACCTTGCGCAGGTCCTCGCTGGTGACTTTCGGGATGCCGAGGAGCTCAAAGGTGACGGGGAGGTCGACGGAGAGCATGAGCTCGATGTAGCGGTCGATCTCGGATGTTGACTCGCCATCGAGGACGAGCTGCACGATGGTGCCAAAGGCGACTGCGTGGCGGATGATCAGATTATGACGTCATAATAGTGGGAGAGATCGGACCTTTCTCGCCGTGCATGAGGTGATGCACACCATGGATGGCTGTGAATCCGTTGTGGACCTATGAGGACATTGAGCAAGCCGAAAGTAGCCGTCGACGTGGACAGTGACGTACAGCATGAGCAGCGGCAAGGCCACCCGACTCGAAGCCAAGACCGGACAGCAGCGTGTTCGCCTCGACGACCGCCTCGAACGCCGGGGTCACCGCCTGCGCCTTGTTTGCCTCGTATGCCTGCTTGCCGTACTTGAACAGGATCTCCTCGCACTTCTGGCCGATAGCGACGGACACCTCCGTGGGGAGGGCGCCGCCAAAGTTGAGGCTGTTCCTGCACTGGCGCGCCTCGCAGTTCGTCGCGACGGCATCGCCGATGCCCGCCGCGAGGAAGCGCGGGGGCGCCTTGACGATGACACTCGTGTCGACGAGCACGAAGTTCGGGTTCTTGTCGTAGAATGAGTAGCGCTCGAACTCGCCTGTGGGTTGGTAAATGACCGAGAGCGCGGAGCACGGGGCGTCGGTCGATGCGGTCGTCGGCAGAATTGCGACCTGCACGCCGAGCAAGTCTGCGACGCCCTTGGCGGTGTCGATCGTCTTGCCTCCGCCGAGGCCGATGACGAAGTCGCAGCTATTCTCGCGTCCAATGCTAGTGAGACGGTCGATCTCCTCGCCAGAGGCTTCGCCGGCGAAAACACCACGCGTTACTTTGAAGTCGGCTTGTTGCAACGTTTCGATCAACGCCTTTCCAGCTAGGTGATCGTCAGGATGGGAGGCTGCACTTGAGACGAACGTTACATACCAATGTCATAGACAATGTTATCGACTGCCAATAATGGGGAGCGACCCAAAGCTGACAGGTACTTGGGAGCGTTATGAAGGGCAGCAGGACCCTGAATGTACTTCGAGGGCGATTGAAAGAGCCTCTCTGTGATGCGCTGAGGGTTCGGCATGTTGTAAGAGGACTAGATGAGCTTGTTTAGAGGGCGAGCTATGCGAGCAGTGCTCTGCGGTATCCAACAATGGAGCGACCTTATATACGGAGTCGGGGTAGCTCCAGACTCATCCTTCGGACGACGGCATGTCCTCATACTCTGGCTGTCAGCGATGGCCCCTAGCCTGGCCATCCTGCCCCGGCCCGGCGATGTCGAACGCTGCCGCTGGCTGTAGATGCAATTTGCTGTGCCAAGATCACGAAAAATGCGACGTGATATATCCTGCAACAAAGAAAGTGGTCTCTTGGCCCGCCCGGAGAGCAGACATAGGAGCTGCCGGAGGAGCCGTTGTGCGAGCAGGTTGAGCCCGACGCGATCCTCGCGCCGTAGCCGCAGGCGCGCATTACGCGCACGTGCACATGACCCGTTCCTGCGAGCCCTTGTGGCAGCTAGTAGCTCAGGCGGCGACACTCGGCATCATTACAACGCTCATTTGCTCAGGCAGAACTCCTCGGACTCTGTGCTCAAAATATCTACCCAGCTGCAGTTTTACAGCCCGACGACCAGGCAGGCCGAGACTGCGTCAAACATGTGCAGCGATAGCGCAAACTTCATTTTATTGTGGGAACTGCGCGTTCCAGGCCAGATCCACGGTCGAGAGCCGTACACGATGATTCTCAGACACTGCAATGCCAGCACGAACGCTTTCAGTATCAACATCCTTGCGTTCCTAAGCCTGGACTGATGTTTCCGACCCTCAAGAGGCCCGTCTCGTCTTCTCTCGTCGACGGGTCCATCTACGGTGGAAGACTGCCTCAACTTACTTACTCTCAACAGACCACACTTTCGTCTGCCTATTATAGGAGACTAGCCCGAGTACTCGTCATCGTAACTTGATCCACTGAAAACTTCCGACCCATATCGCTTCGCAACCTTCCGAGAAGTTGGGTTGCATACTGATGCGTTCGACTCTTGTCCTTAGTCTGGCAAGTCTTACTCCACCAACGGGCATAATGTAGCGTGGGCCCTGAGTTGAAGAGGCGATGTATGTAGTTTGAACCTTGCAGCGCCGGATGCTTACTTGACGAAGCTATATTCCAGCGACGGTTATCATAATAAATAAATCATTTTGCCAAGCCACGGTGGCGCAGCGTCGCGCCAGGAGAGCTTGTCATGGTACGAAAATCAGCACCAGAAGTATGACTATAGCTCCTCGCACGCCACCGAACGGTTCTTCCGCCTCGCACGCCAATGAACGATTCTTATGTCCCTTGCAGGCTTATAAAAGGGATACTCAATGCTCGAACTCGGGGAATAATTCGTGAACGGATCCCCGCACTCTTGGAAATTGTCATAAGGTATAGTAGAGTCAGCCGGTTGCCAGATAACGCTACCGCCTCAAATATGTTTGTTACCACTGTCAAGTACTTACGAGAGAGCATCGCCGCCCCCATAATCCCTGCACGCCGCTCATCATGGGATACAAGCGCAGGTAGTATGCTCCCCACCTCTTTGATCCCTGAGCAAGCCACTCACTCGGTTCATCCTCACTCCAGTAGGAACGCAAAATCAGGACGCAAGCTAGTCAATGACGAAGTTCAATTCGAACTAATCTGGACCTCAAGACTCGCGCTAGCGTGCCGTGATGCTTATGTTCGCGAAAGAGCTGCAGGGAATCGAGAGCGAGCCTGGGAGGCCCTCCAAGCGTTCGAACTCTATATACGCCATACTGTAAGCTTAGACTGCTCTGCGGACCAAGGGGAGATACTCCAATGCCTGGACGACTATGTGAGAACGGAGCAGGCCGACCTAGGATACTACCCATTCACTCAGGGCTTCCGGAACATGATGGTTGTACCTGCTGTGCTCTTGTGGGGCCTGATCGTCTATGGGGCCTACAAGATGCTCCAAGATGCCATCGTGGTGGTGATAGAAATGTAATAGGCTCTGAGGATATCTCAGACGCGGAGCAGTATGATCTCAAAGCTGATACTCCTCGCCTCGGTGTCGTACTTACGAATGCATAGTTCTTATTCTCCACGCACCAGCTTGTAGACATCTCTCTTGAACTTCGAACGATCGATGAGTAGATTCGTTAATCATCGACATTTTCGTCCGATAGCGTATGCGTCATGGAAGCTGAGGAATTACCTTCGCTCCTACCATGCGAGACATTGGAGGATCCGATGACAACGACTATGCAAGATTGAATATATTCGGAAGGTTATCCCAGACGCGAGACTTCTCCTTTCGTATGCGACACCAGACCTCTTTTTGACAGAGAGAGCATAACTCCAGGTACTCCCCATCGTCCACCCGCCGTCCGTATTGGAAAGTGCTAGCACATCGCTTCAAAAGACCCAGCACGTCGTAGCTGTTCTGTGCGAAGATTGTATCCGCAAGCCAGTCCTTGAACTTCTCGCATTCCTCCCGTCTACACGCTCCTGTCTCAAGAGAAGGTGCTCGTGGTGGCGCCAAAACCACATCGACCAGCTTCTCGCACTCGGTTTTGAGCTTCTTCCTGCCCTCGATCAGACGTTCCTGGTCTTCTGGACGTATATCGCATACCCATCCCAAGTCCAGCTCCCTTGACCATGTCACAAACTGCCCCGTAGGTGTGCGCGCGATGCTGTAGAAAATGCCAGGGAGGGCTTCCGCGCAGTACAGTCTCGCGAGATTGAGCGCGTGGCTTGGGGTCGGCAGCCGTTTGGAGATACACGAGCGGCAGTCTTCGCTGCAACGCCCGAGGCTAGAGTGGTGGAAGCTCTCCGCATCGAGCGCCGCGTCCCACTTCTCCCAGGCGTCCACCGTGGTCGGCCATCCCCGGATGATTCGAAGGATTGGCTCCATCAGCGCGTTGCACTCGTATTTGCTTGCAATTCGAAGAATAGCTTCTGCGGCTGGAGATAATCCGCGTTTCTCCAGGTGCTCACACAGCTCCCTGCGAGCGGACATCGGCGCATCAATGAGGCGTTCTCAAAAAGGCGCTCCGGTCAAGCGCAAACTCACCCTGGGCGATAGCACGCATGCAGGAATGCAGCAAGGTCCTCCCCATCGTCAGACAGTGGCGCGTGCGGCACCCCGTCGTAAACGACAGCGCTCGCCGTCCGGCGCGACGTCCGTCTCCCAACTACCGTAAGCATTTTTCTCAAGACGGCAGAGTGCTTGTACAGGACGGCGCGATGCACCCTGAAATATTGCGATCTTCTTTCGTCGCTTCCGTCCGCGAGCTTCCGGCGCGCTGGCGCTGAGAGGACGATATCGCCTTCGGCGATGTAGAGGGTCGGATGGCGTTCGCACAACGCAGCTTCTTCCGCATTTTCTTGATGTGGGTAACTAGGGCTGTTCTTCTCTTGAACATTCGGTGCGGACATGACTTCCAGGGCTGCCAGGAAGGGAATGCGGTCACTGTAGCTGAATAGCTGCAAGTGTGGCCGAAGGTCAGACGGCGACTCCAAGTTTCTGGCAGATCGTATACATGAGATCTTACATAAATATTAAACCCTAGATTTCTGCTGAGTATATCATGCACTCTGTGCTTGATTGTACGTTATGTGGATGTCACAAACGCAAAGGATGAGTGCGATGTGGCTCACCTCGGCAGCCACAGTTGTCCTCGGCGGATCGAGCGGCCCGAGCACAGCAGTAGACGCTCATTATCCCGCGAATTCTCAGTCGAGCCGAGGTTTTTTCACAGCTGACGGTCTCTTCCAATTCAGCGTGTGCATTGGTAAAAGACGAGGATTGAGCTAAATGACAAAGGCTTCTCAGATCGGAGCGGTTGGATGGGAATTTAATCCATTGAGGGACGATGCGCGCGGAAAGCAAGCGGAAATTCTGGCATCCCTACCGATTTCTCCACACTGCGATCTGTTAGGAAGCCGGAAGGGCGCATCGGACCATTTACGATGCTGATCCTGGGCGTACAGTAGCCCCGTGGCATAACGTCAGTGTCGCAGCACTGCAACGTCGCATCAGAACAGCAGAAGAATCAGACTGGCGCGGAGATAACAGCCGAGGTATCAGAAGCCTGTTGCTAGTCGTATCTGCAACATGACAGCGGATCTGCAAAAGAGGTACAGCTAGGGATACAACTGTTCAGAGTCAGGAACGTCACAGTCTATCATTGTTGGCTCCATACGAATCAAAGGTCACGATAAAAGCGTAAAAGTCGGACGCCCTGCGCTCGAAGGAGCGCTAGGCTTCCGGGATGAAGGGGGAAAAGGGCTACGACCTATGTGACTATGAAGGCGAAAGAATTGAAGGTGAAAGTGACCAAACTACAGTTATTCAAGTGCGTTCTCAACGGTTACATTTGGGGGCTACACCGGGCTTTCTCTCCTCGGTCCAGGAGGGCGCAGTAAGTGGAAGGTATTCAATGTTCCGTTGCTGGGTCGTGGGGAACTCGATGGGAACTCAGAGGATATTGAGATGCGCGCATCGTGTGTTTCAACGGGATCGGGCTCTCCGTCTTGCGAGGGTCGTGGAAGTGGCGTGAGAGGTGAATGTGGTATCCCTGCTTGCGGAGGCTGGCGGTAGGTGACGACGCTGAGGGTGCTTTTACTTGCATTAGCGCTTGGTTGGACGATGGAAGGTGTCACGGGGAGACGATTTGATGTAGGTGACCGTCTGGATGCTGGCTGCGGTGACGTGAGCGAGAGTGAGGTTGCCTCCACGACACGCGACGACTGAAGGGGCTCGCTGCCTGCAAAGTACGCACTATTGCGCCGTACCTCGGAGTTGATCACGGCAGGAGGCGGCCGCGGTAGTGTGTCTACGTCCAGGTTGCCAGGGACAGTGAACATTGTCGCCATCTCCAGCATCTGCTCAATGTCGCCGAACGAGACGGACGATCCCGACATGTACGACCGCGGTAGGGACGCTCCCAGCCCGAGCACGTGGTTGATCGCCGAAGACGTGATTGAGGAGGTTGATCCATACGAGCTCGGACGCGTCCGCGCAGGACTCGGGGCGGGCATCTCGGTGGTGATAACTGGTATACGCGCAGGTTCGGACCTATACGGACTCGGCGCGCCATCGGGCGAGTAGGGACTAGGTGCAGGGAACGTGCCGGTTGGGAAGGGCGATACGAGCGGGACGGGGATGTCGACAACCGACAAAATAGAGCTACTGCGTGCATCGAGCTTCCTATTGACTTGTACCGTCGGCGAGACCGCCGCGAAGGCCTGAGGCGTGATAGGCGAGACGGCCCAGGCCGCAGTTGTGTACGGCGGGTCGCGCGCGAAGGGGGACCCGAACGAGAGGATACTGGCAGCGTGCGAGGGCCGCCGGGGCGCAGTCGTCTGGCCGACGTCGCGCTGGGAACGGGCGGGCTTCTCGAGCGCATAGCGTGATGCGAGTGCGCTAGGGTTGGCCGCGCGTAAGCGACCCCCGCGCCTTCTCTGCGCACGCTTGCGCACGCAGAAATACCAGAGCGCGAGCGCAGCCACAATGCATATGAATACGAGACTTGAGACGACGGCGATGAGGATAATTGTGGTTCTGCCATCACGGAACGTCCTATTATGAATGGCGCGATGCATTGAATATGAACGGACTCACTTGGAAAGGCCGCTGGAGGAAGAACTACCCGCAGTCCGAGATTTGGTAACACTCCCAGAAGGGGAGAACGCCGGGATGCATCCGTTGCTGCTGGACGAGTCTCCTCCCACAGACAACAGCGGCGTATCAGCGGCGTAACCCTGGTCGTCGTTCAGCATAAGGACAACCTCGGTGTCTCGCATAGCGTCCATGACGTATGTCACGGTTCCGGTGGTAGGGTCGGACGCGCTCTGGTTCACGAAAAAAGACGGGCCCAGCGGCGTGAAGCCTCTCACCATGCTGGGAGGGGCAACAGTAGTTGGGTCGAACGTGACGTTGAATACCTGGCATTGCGAGAGTGCGCCTTCCAGCGCGTACCGACTGGGAGGGGGCGGACTTGCCGGGAGACAAGAGGTATCGTCCGAGGGATCTATCCTGATCACGTCCGACACCGTCGCTGTGCCCACGCCCTGCGCATCGTCGAGAGACGCGACGAACTGAGTTCCTGCGGGAAGAGGGAGGAAAGTGATCGCTTCGCCTGTCTGGGTGGTCTGGTTCCAGGCCGAGGGGGGTAGGATGACAGAAACTGGAGTCAAGTTGAAAGGGACTACGGTCAACGTGAGTGGAAGAGCCGCGGGGGCCTTGCCTCCCGAGAACTGGATAGAAAAGTTGCCGCACTGCTGCACAGGCGAAAAGTAAATGGAGTGAAAATGGGCGACCGCTGCCTGCGGTGTCACACCCAGGACAATGAAGGCGACATGGGCGAAGAAGAAAGAAAGGGTAAAGGAGAGCATGGCGAAGCCGTCAAAAGGAGTGGATGCGGCTTCGTCTTACCCGCTAGTTGAGAGCAAGACGAGCTGGGGAGCAGACATCCAGGAGGCCCGCGTGCGCAGGAGATGGTGGAGAACAGGCTCGGCCGGTGAACCATTTTAAAGATTGACCCAGGATTTTCGCGTAAGCGATGGAAGCAGCAGGATGTGTCATTTAGGTTTGAGTGCCTGTTGATTGCGAGTTGCGACAGTCCTGAGAGGGGATGTGGCCCGCGAGCACTTGGCCCTCCAGCGGCCGACGTCCGTGGTTAGGCTCGTCGCCCGGTCCTGGCCATGGTCATAGTCCATTTCGCCGTCCGTTGCGTTGAATGTCGCCAATACACACTCGAAGACTCTGGGTTGGGATGGTCACGAAATGAGGAACACCGATAAGACCAAGGCGCCGAGCAACCATCGGACCCGTCTCCATGGTGAGCCTTCTTCCAGCCAATGAAGATCCCCCTGTGGCCACCACCCCCTCTGTTCCGCGCCCCGTCGCGTGCATTCAATTCCCTCCGCGCAACAACTTTCTACGCCTGTCAATCACCCGAGAGAACTGCGTAGCCAAAATCTCTAATGAAATGGAAGCTTCTCTGGCATCATACGCACATCACGAGTTACAATCCGGTGCACTACTCTACAACGAAATACACACAATGTCCCAGCAGCGTTCGCTGCGGCTCCGCAAATCCCTCGCAATTATCTCCCTTCCAGGAACTCCTTCCCTTCGCCCTTGTACTTCCGCAATTCGGTCCGCCAAGGCTCATAGACGTCTCCATACTTTTTTAACAGCCGTTTCAGGTCTTCCTTTTGTTCCTTCTGAGTCGAAAAGTCAGCTCCATATCACGTGCAGCCGAAAAGGTATGTCGGATACTCACGACATTCCACGGCATCTCGCCACCATATACGTCGTTGAACATTTCCTCTACGGGCGGCCTGGGCAGTCCCTCTGCACGTCTCATGGCCTTCATAACCTCGTCCCTCACTTGGGCCTTGTAAACATCCTCTTTCTCCGCTGACCACCAGCCGCGCGCCTCCAAAAACATCCGGAAGCGGGCGAGCGGGTTATCGAGACGTTTCCGGTTCTCGACTTCCTGTCGGGGGCGATATGCAAACGAGTCATCCGATGTCGAGTGGTGTCCAACGCTGACAACACGTCAGCCAATGACTTCGGCAAGACAAGCATACACACCGATATGTCATGGCCTCGACTAGAACCGCCCGCCCCTCTTCGATACAGCGTCTGCGCGCCTCTCGTACGGCGTTATATACTGCTAGAACGTCGTTTCCATCGACCCGGATGGTATGCACGCCGTAGCCGGGGCCACGCGACGCTATTCCATCTCCATGATACTGCTCCGACGCGGGTGTCGAGATAGCGAATCCATTGTTGCGACATATGAATAATGTCGGGGATGGAATGGTCGATGCTGTATATAGGACGAGCTGCCTGTCAGCCAAGGACGACTGCCAGAGAAACATTGCAGACCTAGTAACATGCCAGCGTGGAAGTCTCCTTCCGACGCAGCCCCCTCCCCAAAATAGACGACGGCGCAGTTTTTGCCTCGCCTTAATGGGTCACGTTTGAGAGCATATCCGACGCCAGCAGCTTGAGGAATCTGAGTAGCCAATGGCGACGAGATCGTGTGGAAGTGTAGTTCGCGGGAGCCGAAATGCTAAGTGGTCGTGATGTCAAGAATAGCATCCGAGGAACTATTTCGACACGTACCACTGGCATCTGCTTGCCTTTCGTTGCTGCGTCTTCGTGTGTCCCAAAGCATTGATTCATTACAGAATCGTAGCTGAATCCACGCCATAGCAAGACGCCCATCTCGCGATATTGGCCTGAAGGACGCTCCAGAAATCACAGAATCGCGAAGCAGCAATAATTGCTCACCCAACACTCTACCAACACATGTATCAGAGTCCCTTCGTTCACATGTTTTTAAATGACTTACTCGTCATCTGACGCGAGCGCCGCAGCAGACCCGACAATGGTGGCTTCTTCACCGTACTGAGCAGGAATGAGTTATCATGTTCTCTGCAAGGCACAAAAGAAGCTCACACAGGTCATCTGGATGGTTTTATCAGCGCCTCCATGATATAGTCCATCAAGAAAAGCTTACATAGAATGCAATCTTGCCCTGACGCTGAACATTATATAAGAGGTTGTCGATGATCGGCAGTCTCGTCATATTCTCATACCTACATCAAATGGATCATAAGCCATAAGGCACTCGGATGTTGTGTGTTCCTTACATTCTCCTCGCCAGTGCTTCGTCCAACTTGAACACACCCCGTTAGTCCACAGGCCCGATCTACGCTCGAGATTTCATACCTCGGGTAGCTGTGCACCGTCTAGCGGATTACCAACTCCATCGAGAACTCTGTACGTCGGGATTCCTTTCCCACCACCCACTACCGAGTTGAAGAACTCCAAATGCGGTGTAATGGGCGACTGCGTCGTTGGAAGATGACCGTGCTGGTCAGCAGAGAACCGTGAGACTGTGCTACTGAGAAAACGTCGGTCCGCGAACACTCTGCGGGTCCTAGGAATCGATGTGCGCACTGCTCCGAACATCATGGAAGACGTGAAGTTTGGTATTTGCGGAAGCGAGTGACATTGATGTTACCGCTCTCAATGGAGCGCGCCCGGACGGGACTTGCGGGGTTCAAGCGCACGTCGACGCGCAGCCACGCGCGGGGCAGTCACGCGCCTGCCGCGCTCGTCTCCTCGTGACAACCACCTCCTCGCCACACCCGCCCCCGCCGTCCCGCCCCTGCCCCCGCTCTCGCTGACCGCCGACAACGCTATGGACAGCCGTGAACCGCACATGGATCAGCCACCTCCTGCCAAACGCGCCCGCCGTTCGCCCTCCCCTCCACTCGGCGCCACTAACAACAGCAATGGGCACGCGCCACATACGCCCGCGCTCCCGCCTCTTTCGCTCTCGATTCTTGGCGTGGAGCCACTCGATGAGTTCATTCGCGAGGTCGCAGATTTTGTGCACCATATGATCATGACGCGGCCTGAAGGGCCAGGCACGGTAGAAGTGGAGGCGAAGGTCGGTGTGTTGAGGGATAAGGCGAGCGGACAAAGACTGCAGTTGCCGGTCCTAGTAGAGACGGGTGTGTTTTCAAACCATTCCTTCACTGTCCTGGGCGCGTTCGAGGTGCACCTGATCCGAAACGGCCTTGCGCAAATCCTTTGACCCTATCGTGTGCCTGAATTTGGCAGACTCATGCGTTTCTCCTTGCAGTTCTCGCACCGAATACCGTTGACTGTCGGTTCGAGTCCAACATGACCACAGTAAGGCACATCTGCTCCCTTCGTGATGTTCGCTTGTATTTATATGTCCCTTGAAAAGATGCAACATAAGCACTACAATCAATTACTCAATAATCTCAAGACCGCCTCCCCCTCTGGCTCTTCTCCACTCGCATACGAGCACGTACGACTTATTGATTCCTTCTACCCGTCGGAACACCGCGAACGAATACGTGTCACACGAAATGAAAAGACTGGCGCTGTGCAGGAGTGCGTACGGAAGGTCCGCCTGGGCGACCTCAACATCTACTCCCCAAAGCGTGCTGCGGACTGGCGAATTAGTGTCAATCTGGAAATTCCCGGTGCGTGTGTACTTGCGCTGTGCTGCTTATCTCCCTCGCACCATTTTCAAGCAATCTCTGCTGCTGCCTCATGCTAGCATTGATCGCTCATGCAGAACCTCTTCCCACCCAGTCCCACCACCTCTAGGCACCTCGACACATACGCGCCGAAAAGACCGCATGAAGTACTCACACGAGGAGTTCGTCATCGACCTCACGCAAGTGACCGCTTCATCCGGCGCAGGATCCAAGGTCCGTCTCTTTCCCCCCGTCTACGTCTTCTCGATCGCTAACTCGGACATGTGATTGTGCCTCTACCGTGAATGCCCTCACTCCACTGTCCGTGATTCTGATAATCATCGCATGTGAACGCGTCTGGCTGTACGACTCGCCATGGATCCGATTCCGCAGTCGGAAGTTCTGCACGAGCTGGAACTAGAACTTGCCCGTCCAGAGTATCTCCTCGCAACTGCCGCTCGGCGGGGCGACCCGTCGGTATCGGAACACGAGCGTGGTGCATTCGATGAGCTTATCCGAGCGTTTGTGAACAATGCACGGATATTGGTCCGCAACGCACATGATGGGTGGCAGTAATGTACACTGTCTGTTAAGTGTCGCCTCACAGCGCTTGAGGCCAGAAAATGAGCCAGCAGCAGGAGCGGGAACCGCACGATACGAGTTAAATAGCCTCAGAGCGACGGGATGTGTGCGCGCAATGGCGAAAATGTTGTATTACTAGTCCGCTAGATACAAGTCCTATCTAAAATACTGTTTCCTGTTCCGATTTGGCCCCAACGGCAAGACGCCCGACATAAGGAACCAACACCACGAGCATGGTCAGTCGATACGGCGGCGTCTCGGAGTACCTCATGCTCCTGGATCACCATAAAGACTCATCTGGTATAGCGCCTGTATCCGCCACAACCGACTCGCGATCTGAGACGCTCAAACAGTCACAGGACACCACGATTAGACTGATCTGATCTGCTCACATAATGCGCCTAAATCGACGCAAGATGACCCATCCAGCTGGCTTACATAATCAAACTAAATCGGCGCGAAATATACGAGCATGGTCAGTCGATACGGCGGCGTCTCGGAGTACCTCATGCTCCTGGATCACCATAAAGACTCATCTGGTATAGCGCCTGTATCCGCCACAACCGACTCGCGATCTGAGACGCTCAAACAGTCACAGGACACCACGAATAAGCGTAAAAGACAGGTCCACACAACGAACGTTCGTGCCCACTGAGCATGAGGAAGAGTCTGTGCGACATCCCGCGACGCCTAGACAAGGGCTGTGCGTAGAACATGGTATGTCAAGGGAAGCCTATGATGTCCAAGCAACGTCGAGACCGCAGAATACGTAACCCAAGTACGACCGCGGGCCAGTGTGTATATTCCAAGCCGCTTGAATCAATGGAGCGAAGCGTTTATCTAAAGGCGATAGCACCGGACGGCATATAGCGCGCAGCTATCAGAACGACGCTGAGTGACCAGAAGTCCAAGAACACTTCCACTAAGCCACTAGTGCAACCTAGCACGTCCTCGGTACGTAAGCGAGAGCGTAGTGCATTCGGACGCAGCCGTTGGACGAGCCGCCGACACAGAAGAACACGATGCATTCAGCGACCTAGCCGCCCGGGAGTCTAGGGCGACTTCTAGGATATATGACCACGTCAGCGGACTATGCGAACCCGCGAGAGCACGTCAGGACGTTTTGTATGTGTACCGGGCGGACCTTCCGGTGAGCGCTCTGTGTCCAGCTAGAGCAGACGATGGGTAATGGCGTGACTTCCTGCACCTCCACGACGCGAGAACGGCGATGTGAGCGAATCACCTTGGCGTGAGTCGAGAAGCACTGGCGCGGACGACAAAGAGACGGACACGAATCCGAGCAGAAGGTCTGAGCAGACCATGAAGCCCGCTCATCGCTTGAGACACGAGCAGTGTGCGGCCAAAATAGCAGCTCAGAGAACAGTCGTGTACAGAGAGAGAGAGCCGGTCCGGCGCTCACGACGCAAGATCCACCTGCACGGAAGAAAGTGTTTGTATGCCAGCAATCCAAAGCTGACGGCGCAAAGAAGGCAGGAGGACCAGGCACATCACAGTGAAAGCTGCCCATTGAACTGCTATTCGAAACAGTCGCGTTTCGAGGATGAGACAAAATCTGTGCATAGAGACCTAGACATCAGCTGATGGCATGGACAGCAGTAGTAGTCATTGGCAATTGCAGCCAGCGACTTCGGAATGTTCAAGACTCGGCGGGTGTTGCGGATCCGAGTTGGCAAACGAGGCTGGCAGTTGAATCATGAATACCGAGGACAGTATCAGTGCCAAGAAGTGTGGTATCCCAACCGAACCACAAAGCCTCCGGCACAGAGCCAAAAGTTTGGGATGCAGCGTGCTGAGAAGATTCAGCTACGTTGCGGGCTTGCACTGGAGGAGGCAGTGAGCAATCCTGTGAAAGGTTTTGTGGGCATTCCTCACGTGATGAACCGGCCGCTTGCAATAATAGTGACGATGTCATGAAGGAGTGTGAGCCACTGGCCAGAGGCAGAGGACACCTCAAACAATCGAAACACTTCCTTTTGTTGATTTCAAGCATGAAAGCAGACTTTATCGCTGAAAAAATCCGAATTTGTGAATATCGAAACCATCGAAACTTTTCCCCTGTGAGGCTCGTTGGGTGTGCTTCGAACAAAGACAGACTCTTCCGATCGGACCGGTGCTATATCATATTGGTATACAGATGCAACGGTTTCGTGCCCCTGCGCGCTGAACCGACGCTGTGTGCATCACTGGCGATATCCTACCTGTGCTCTTTTCACTTTCACTTTCACACCTTTTCAGATCGGTAAGCCTGAAAGCGGAAAACACAGCGCAAAACCAGACTTGATGTTTTTGCTCATGCATAATACAAGCGCCCTGGCCCCCGCAACATGCTGGGTGGCAGCTGGCTGTAGGTGCTTACCAACGATACATGTACAGTGGCGAATGTGGAGGTGTCCGTGTATATATCTGTAATGCGTTGGGGAAATATCGCATTGACTTTGACGCCTGTTGCCTACCTTTTGTGGATACATAGCTGATGTCTTCCCTGCCTTGCCACGCCACACAACGGCGTCCAACTGTCGCGCCAAGTGCCAAAAAGGCAGGAAAGTCAACTGGTATCTTCCTGATGGCTCTGATGGACAGCAGCAGCTTTAAAGCTCTCAGCATCTTTGATACGAGATAGTCGCTAGGCGAGTGTTGTATGCTTGTAAGCCTTCGTCGGAACAGGTCGACTCGAGTACGCATTCCGCAGGTTCAATTGTCAACCATTATCTCCCCAGATGTCTATGACAAACTTCCTCCGAGATGAAATATTGTCGCAACAGTACACACCAAATGCTTATTGCTCTTACTTCTACGCTTCTGACTGACACATTTCTGGTCAACAGGTTGCCCTCTATCGCTACCGTAGCAGCAAGCGGTGAAGTGCCTCTGCTCGTTCAATTACAGGTGCTCTCTTACTCCCAACAGCTCTTGTATTCTATGACTACATTCTCACTCTGCCGCAAGAAATTGAATTCGTCTGGACGCGCAAGCGTAGCGCGGTCACCCTGATTTTTTGGACGAACAGGGTCGTTCTGTTAATATGGGCACTCGATACGCTTTGTACGACGGCGGCATTTTGGAACGTGGACTATGATCACTCGTCGATACTGTCCGAGCGGTGAGACAAGTATCTGTATTGCGTCAATACCAGTTTGGACTGACAACCGGGTGGACCACAGGGTATGCTATGTGTCCGAAGTCTTGCTCGGGATGTGCGCGATCGTGCTGACAGTCACCAGAGCCGGTATACTGTCGTGTCTAAGGTCCTCTCATACAAGTCTGACGAAAGACACAGCATTCGCGGCTCTTCATGTATACGCCTTGAATAACCGTAAAGTGCTTCTTGCTGCACTTATATTCGTACTCAGCTCGGCGTCAACGTCTGGGAATGCGGTAAGTTGAAAATCTCCGTTTACATTGTACGAAAGCGCTCCGCTGACATTGTGCTCGCTCGCAGTATCTACTACTGGCA
Source organism: Gelatoporia subvermispora B (assembly GCA_000320605.2). NCBI lineage: Eukaryota > Fungi > Basidiomycota > Agaricomycetes > Polyporales > Gelatoporiaceae > Gelatoporia > Gelatoporia subvermispora. The sequence goes on from KB445793.1 coordinate 1,971,411, forward strand.
TCGAATTACCGTCTCACGCCGATCCCAATTGCGGGGACGCGGGGCAGCGCAATTTGCTACATTCAATCTGTCAGTTTCTTTTTCCGTGAGCCTGCACAACAGCGGTGAGTCCCGACATCACGGTTCACTGTAAAGCCTCAAGCCTCATATACATGCTCCACGAAGCGGGGGGCCATCCGTGCTGCGTAATATTGCTGGGAATATGTGATACTAAGTTCTGCACACAGTCCAAACAGTAGCTCTCACATGCACTGCCGTTTCTTCTCTCGCAGACCTGGTCGTCATCGTCTATACATGGCACGCGACCCATGCCGCGAGGCGCACAGCATATGGTATTCGAAGGACGCAGACACTGCCCGAGGTACTGCTTCGCAACGGTATTTATTCTTTCATATGCATCTTGCCTACCAACTCTGACGCAATGTCTGTGATATATAGGCACTGTCCACTTCATGTGAGCGCCATTTCCAGTAATATTCACCGCGTCCTCAATGACACCACCGAAGCGCCATCCTCACCCTGAACCTGTTCAATTTTCTTGATAACATGAACGGCATCGATTTTACTCTCAGCAATTCTGCGCAGGCGGTAAGTCGAATTCCATACGCCTCTACAAAGTCTCGCGTCCCTAATATACACGGTGCAGGCAATCACAATTGTCTCCGAGTTCCAGACACCGTAAGCCGCAGCATATCCTGTTCTCCCCATCACACGGTTACTCACCCATAGCCACGCCTCGCAGGCTCGTCTCGATCACCGTCTCGCACTTCCTGCTCAACCTCCGCGCAGCCGCATCGTGCGCATCCGTGCACGCCACCGACCTGCACTTGCTAGACGGGAGCACAACCCGCGCGAAGTTAAGCGCGTTCGTCGAGCCGCTGGGCGCACCTCTCTCGCTCTCGTCCGACTCGCACCTGTGTGCGGGCCCGCACGAGCCACCGGTGCTCAACGAGGATGCAAACTGCAGCCGAGGACACCGACAAAGAATGAGCGGCAACTGCGTCCGACATCCAGTTGTCGATATCGGCGCCCCGCGGGACCTCGCTCGTAAAGCCGGTTCGTCGCGCTAGCGCAGCCCACCAGCTGATGACTGATTCTGCTAGATGCTACCGCCCGTAGGCGTGGCGCACGCCGGGTGAGCATTTGGGCGCGGGCTCTGCCCGCGCGGCACTAGTGCCGTGGAATGGTGCGCAAGGCAGAATCGGCAGTAGTGACTTCGTTGGGCACTGCGCGATAGTAATGAGAGCATCCATGTATTATTCATCCTGTCACGAATCGTTTACGAGTAAACCGAATATGTGCCTCCGACTATATTCTAGAACCGAAGAGACCAAATGTTTCTCCGACTTTATAGAACTCGTACAATGCCAGCTGCGTAGCTTGTGGTCGCCTTGCAAGTTGCATGGGTACATTTCTTTGCCACATCAAGACCAATGTGCGGTGCGCGAGGGGTCCACTGGTCCCATAATCTACACATAAGAAGAGGATATCATCGGGATAAGGGAGCTCAGAACGACTCACGGAGGACTTAGCCAAAGGTCTACCCACGAGACCGGCTCCAGGTATTTTCCGACATCTATTCTGACACTCGCACGATGCCAAATCTGTTGCTCGACACGAAGTCTCACACGTCGAGTGGGCTATCTTCTTTACCATTCTTCGACCAACGGGTCCCTTGTGCTTGTGTGCGGCGCACGAGGGGCCCATTATTTGATTTACGTAGATAAAACGGATGCTCTCGAAACGACAGAGGGCTCACCGACTGGTCTCGATGTCACTATAGCAACTTCGTGCTCGGATTTTCGTTCCCAGGTTTGCCTGGCGGGCCATTTGACGATTTATTCTACCTTAACATTGTTACGGATAATCCGGATGCGAGCCTGCAAACGAAACGGGCGAGCTAGATGGAGGACGAGGACTGCCGCAATCGCGAGCGTCCTCACGCACGGCACCGACCTGCAGCTGCCCACACGAGCGTTGAACGGGCGCACGACCCGCACAGATTTCCGCGCGTCTGTCCACCTCCTTCTCACTTCTTTAGAACAGTGGGACGAGCCAAATTCGGGCGACGAGGACGCACCAGGGGGCGCCTAGCACGAGCACGAGCAAGAACCGACACCCGGTCCCAAGCTCGATATCGGTACAGCGCAAAGTGCGCAGTGCACCGGGGACTCGTTCACCACACGCGGTTCGCGCGTAGCCCCGAGCGCGCCACACCCACCAGCTGATGGCTGACCCAGGCTGATCCAGCCGAACGCTGCCGTCCGCACATGGGCGTTGGCGACGCAGGGCACAGGTGAGCGAGGCCGTTTCGCCCGTGCTCAATGCTGCTGCGTGGTGGTCATGAGAGCCCCCGCATACGATTGATCCTGCATCTCGAATTGATGCGTGCAGACTAATCCGGATACGAGCCTCTGGTGGAATAGGTGCGTAGAAGGGGGGGCGAGGGCCGGCTTCGCGACGGTTGCGCCCCCGTGCCCCCTTGGGCGGACGTGAGCACGAACTAACGCCCTGCCTCAAGCTCAAGTTCGACGGCGGCACAACGCGAGGTGCGCAATGTTGGATGCACCGGGCCCAGCTCGCAACGCGCGGTCCGCGCGTAGCCCCGAGCGCGCCAGACCCACCAGTTGATGGCCGATCCTGCCAGACGGTGCCGCCCGTAGGGGGAGCAAATAATTGTGGCGCGGGCGGTGCCCGTGCTAGGCTGATGAGTGGAGCGGTATACAGGGCCTTTCCGACCGTGCTGCTGCGTGGTGGTGCTGAACGCCCGCACACAATTTGTCTCGGGTCTCTGATTATGTTGGATGGACATCAGAGGGGACATGGCGGGGCGAGATCGGGCAGCGGCCCGGGAGAGCTCGCGGGACGGGGCGAGCCCGCGGCGCGTCGCTACGACGTATGTATGTAGCTTGTTGGACAGCGTGTTCGAGGCGGCGCGCCGCCGCGGGGTTGATGCGACGACAAGGAAGATTCGGCGAGGCGTGTTTACTACAACCTTGAATATATTTATAGCCATCAGGAGTAGGTACCACGCAGGCAGCGTGGACTGTGCGCGGCCAGGGCAATCAGCGGCAGAGCGCGCGGGGTGGTTGGAGGGAGGACGGTGATGGGCT
>KB445793.1:2004802-2178648 GCA_000320605.2 Gelatoporia subvermispora B
TCCACTTCAGCGCGGTCCCGCACCTCGAGCGCGCCCGCGCATACCTGGCACGCAGCACGAAGCAGCCGATAGACATCTTCGTCGACTCGTGCGCCGAGGCGGACCACTTGGCGGGCACGACGCTATTCCGGGACGAGTTCGACCGGGCGTTCGAGCTGGTGCTCCCGCAGATCGCGCGCTGGCGCTCGCTCACGCTCAAGGTGCGCGACCTCGGGTGCAAGGCGCGCGCGCGCAAGTGGCTCTCGTCGTGCGGCCCCGCGCCGCGCCTCACGCGCCTGCAGCTGTGGCACATCGAGGACTGGGGCAGCCCCGAGGGCCTGTTCACCGCGATCGGCCCGCCGCCCGTGGTCGTGTTCGACGGCACGCTCCCCGCGCTCGAAGATCTCTCGCTCATCGGCGTGAACCTCCCCTGGGCGCGCTCCCCCTTTCTCTCCGGGCTCCGCTCGCTCGAGCTCGGCGTGCACTCGGACGACGTCCGCATCCCGTTCGACCTCTGGCGCGCGATGCTCGTCGCCTCCCCCGCGCTCGAGCGCCTCAAGCTGCACTACTCCGGCCCCCGCGCAGGCGGCGCGCCCTGGCCGCCCGCCCCGCGCGTCCTGCTCCAGCACCTCACGGACCTGTCCCTCGAGGCGCTCGACCCGCCGTACGCGCGCGCGCTGCTCGACACGCTCGACCTCCCGAACGTGCGCGCGCTGCACCTCGAGCTCGCCGAGCAGGACTTTACGCCGTTCGTCGCGCACCTCGCCGGGCACGCGCCACTCAACGGGGACGCGCACGCGCACGAGCCTCCGGCAGAGCCGCGCGGGCCGCTGTTCCCGCGGCTCTCGGCGCTGTCGCTCTCCGCGCTCGAGTGCAGCGCGGACGCGTGGCGCGCGCTGCTCGACGCGTCCCCCGGCGTGGCCAGCCTCGACGCGGACTTCGACCCCGCGCGCATGCCGGAGGGCTTCTTTGACGCGCTCCTGCGGCGGCGCGGCGGCGCGCCGCTGGGTGCGAATGGGAAGGGCAAAGCCAGGGAGCGCGAGGGGATGGCGTGCGAGAGCGTGGTCCTGCCGAAGCTCGCGACGCTCAAGGTCGCGGGCGTCGCGGGGGAGATGCTCCGGCGGCTACATGAGGTGCGTGCGCGCGCGGGGTGTCCGGTCGAGTGTTGGATTGTGGACGAGAGGAGGAGGGATCGGGAGGCGGAGGAACTGGAGGGGATCGTCCGCACGGAGGGCGGGCGGTGGGAGTGGTTTAGGGACGAGGAGGCGGAGGATGAGGATGAGGATGAGGCAGGAGACGAGGAGGATTATAGCGCGGATGAGGATGAGGATGAGGATGAGAGGGATGAAGGCGGGTCGGTGGAGGGGCGTGATACGGGTGCGGAAGGAGGAGAGGAGCTGTACGAGGAGGGAGAGGAGCCCGACGGCAGTCTGGGTGAGCGCTAGCCACCTGCATCTCATGGGCCCCCCTTCTCCGCACCTGCATCCGCACCAAAAGGCCTGCGCATTATGTGCGCGCACCTAGTCTTCTTGCCCTTGAACGGTCCCGCCCCGAGCTCCCCACGCACGTCCGAGCCTACCGCACACACCCGCACACACTCTTCCCCCACATGCACAATCAGCACGCACACCATCTGCACCCCCCTCCCCTACCCCCTGCTCACCACACATCATTGGTTTGTCACACCACATACGCGCACCGCTCCCCCACTTGTTGTATGCCCCACCCTACTCTAGCTTCCAGCGCGTTCGCCGCAGCGCGCCGCTCGATGTTGTAGTGTGTATTATAGTAGCTCTGTATGTAGCCCTAGGCGGTGACATACGGCCTCTTGTGTTACTGTACATAGTACGATCGCGTCTCCTCCTTGCCCAGCCCCCACCAGCCGCTTTTGCCAGCTGCTCCCGTGGCGGCACGACCGACGTCTACTGTTTACGCATTGTCCCGACAGGCGAGGCACGGTCCGTCGATGCCCATACCTACAGTACGTTTCCAGCGACATCGCACACATCCCGGCGTCCTTGCATACAAGTTCTACTTCCGAGTCTTGCACATCGTGGACGCGCGGCCGAGCGCCCGCGCTGTCTCACGACCGCGTCTTCTCGGCGCAGACGGCCTCCTCAGCGGGCTCCTCGACAGCCGCGGGGATCCCGAGCCGGATGCGCGCCTGCTCGAGCGCGCGGAGGACGTCCGCGGCGAAGGACGCGTCCGATGGGAGGTTCAGCGCGCGAGAGAGGGCGGGGATCGCGTGTCGGCTCAGCAGGAGATACGGCGGCGCGGATGCAGATGCGGAGGGTGGTGGCGCGGAAGGGTCGTGTTCTGGTTCGGGTGTGGATGGGTTGGAGGGAGAACGCGAGGAGGGGGCGGAGGGAGAGGAGGGAGAGGAGGCAGTTGAGGGGAGGGGAGGCCGCGGGGCGTATTCGGCGTAGATCTCGTCTAGTTCGGGGCTGGGTTCGGGCACGATCGCGCCCTGCTCTACGAATTGCTCTAGGTACTGCGAAGCCTTCCACGCTGCGATGGGCCGTACATGAGCATGGAGTTGATGCATCAAGGAAGTGGGACGTACCGCGGTAGTGCGACCACGAGCGCCACGCGCAGAAGAAGAACGGAAAATTGGGTATGATCGCTGTGCTCTATCAGTACGCGGCGCAAGACCGGAGACAGGAACGCGGGGCACGCACGGATGAGCATGAACGGCGCGGTGAACGGCGCGATGGCGAGCCAGGCGAGGAAGCCCTTGCGGTGCCGTGGTGTGCGCTTCTCGAGCAGCGCACGCAGGTGTGGGAGCGGCGTCGTGCACAGGGACGCCGGGTAGATGAGCGGGATCTGCGGGTGGTCCGCCGGCCGCAGCTTGCCCGCGTCGCTGAAGCGCAGCGACGGTCCGAGCGAGGGGTCGACGGACTTGAGCGCGAGCTCCTCGAAGTCGAGCCGGTCGATGAGGCGCTCGCCGTACAGGAAGGCGCGGCGCTGTGGGGGAGTTAGCGGTCTGTGCTGGTCGTGTGCATGCGACGTGGGTCAAGGCCACCGGGATTCCTGAACGGCCCGTCGCGAGCATCCCGCAAGCTGTGCTCCGGTGCCTTTGCAGTACAACATGCTCCCGAATGAACAATACGTACCTTCCAATTTCCCTCGGGTGCCTTCCCGAGGCCTGCCCACAGACCAGCCGCTTTGGTGGTGACCCATTTGCCCCAGTTATTCCGCTTATGTTGCGGGCTCGGCGGAGGTGTGACGAAGTGGTAGTACGTCAGGTGCGCCGGGACCGCAGAAGCACTGGCAGACGCATTTGTCGCGGCGGGTGCGAGCGGCAGCGCGATGATGCGCATGGTGCGCGTCGCGCGAGGCAAGACAGACATTGTCCACAGATTGCTGTTCTATTTTGTAACGGTTCCGAAGACAAGCAAGTTATCGGGAGAGGGGAACTCAGGGAAAAGCCTACAGAATATCGACGCCTGCGAATGGACGCGTGGAGGCGCGGCGCGTCATAATGCAATGACGGCCACGTGGACCCCACGTGGTCTAGCCTGTCACAGGCGCCCTCCACATCCGAGCCGCCATCGTCCTGTACATCCGCCACGATAGCCAACCCATAAGCGCATCGGTCACTCCAAGGTTCATGATCAACTGCAATAGTACACGCAAGAGAGGCAAGGATCATGATAGTGTGCCAGTTTCTCGTCGCGGATTATCTCATCGAAAAACACTCCCACTAGTGATGGCCGGCAGTTTTCGATCGTCTCGTCGTCGTGATCCAGGGCGTATTTCACGAACTTCGCCATCAGTTCCATGAAATACACGACCTTGTCTTCGCAAGTCGTGGTCGGACGGCTGTTGAACAAGATCGCCGTCTTTGATCTGTGCTCGAGAAATTGCAACTTGTAGATTGACTCATATGACAAACCCGGGACTTCGATGAAGGGGACAAGTAGCAAGCGCAATCGGGAAACATCCTGGACATTATCAATGGCTTCCATGACCTCCTCCTCGTCCATGTTTTCCAGTACGCTATTGCGCCGCACCGATTCAACCGGGGGGACCTTGTCGGGAATTGTGAGTTTGCTTTCGAGCTCCAAGTCATCGATCGCACCTACGTAACACAGTTGACATTTCTTCGATACTCTACTCGGAAATGAAGATAGAATGACTTACCCTCGAAAAGGCAAAGTAATTTGGCCACACGCTTGACCTCATTGATATCGAAGTGACTGAGGACGCTGACTTGCATCATCCGGTTACTGGTGACTACGCAACCGTACTCGTGGACGGCTGAGTCAACAACGTACTTGTACTCTTGTGCCCAGGCCGAGTCAACCGGTCTTTGTGGTGATAATATTCCGACAGAAAGAATACCACTTCCTGGTGGCAGAGTATCAGAGAGTGACCACATGTCAGGTTTGGGCACGTCCCAGTGGTGTTTGGGGATAAAGAGCTCCGCAGGATACCCCAGGGAATGTATGTAGATAGCCATATCTTTCAGATGAGCGTCCATTGATTCGCATCTTTCATTTTGCAGCTTCCGCATCTCCTTCTGACCGCAATCAGTGTGGAGGTGGGCCAATCTTGGATTCCGCTGGGCGACGTGGAATGGCAGGGCTGGGTATGATATCTTTCCAGCTGCGATTTGAAGATAGAGCATGACACAAAACGACATGACTAGCTAGACACTGAGTTGGAGCTAAGCCGTAGTGGTGGTCGAAGTCGAGTGTTCGAATCGGGCTGGCTGTGGCTGTCGCGATCGGCGGCATGATCTCGGCATGGTCGTGGCTCCTCAACGCTCTCGGGGATCCCGAGTCGGATGCGCGTCTGCTCCAGCGCGCGGAGGACGTGCGTTGCGAAAGACACGTACGGTGGGAAGTTCAGCACGCGCGAGAGTGCGGAGATCGCGGGCCGACTTAGCAGGAGGTGCGGCGGCGCGGAAGGTGGCGGCACGGAGGGGCCGGTTGAGAGTTGGGAGGGCGAGGGTGAGGAGGAGGCAGTTGAAGGGAGGGGAGGTCGCGCGAGGCACTCGGCGTAGATTTCGTCGAGCTCAGGGCTTGGCTCGGGCACGATCGCGCCCTGCTATACGAATTGCTCTAGGTAGTACTGCAAGGCCTTCTACGCTGCGGGCGCGTGAGTGGGTGCTGAATGCATGATGGATGCACAGGCGGGACGTACCGCGGTAGTGCGACCACGAGCGCCACGCGCAGAAGAAGAACGGGAAGTTGGGTATGATCGCTGTGTCCTATCAGTATGAGGCGGGGCGCGGGAGGCGGAATGGAGGGTACGCACGCACGAGCATGAAGGTGCGGTGAACGACAGTGAGTCAGGTGAGGACGCCCTTGCGGTACCACGGCGTGCGCTTCTCAAGCAGCGCGTGCAGGTGCGGGACGCTGGGTAGATGAGCGGGGTCTGTGGGTGGTCCGCCGGCCGCAGCTTGCCCGCGTCGCTGAAGCGCAGCGACGGCCCGAGCGAGGGGTCGACGTACTTGAGCGCGAGCTCGAAGTCGAGCCGGTCGATGAGGTGCTCGCCGTACAGGAAGGCGCGGCGCTGTGGAGGAATTAGCGGGTCGCACCGCACCGGTTGTTTGCATGTCGCAAGGCGGATGGTATATGATTCAAATGCACGGGAGGGTTTCAACACTCGCCGAGAACGTTGTGCCGGTTGTGCCGGTTGTGTAGCTCCGGGTACTCCTGCATCATATATGCTTTCCAACAAGTCAATGATACATACCTTGCGGGTTCCCTCGGGTGCCTTTCCGAGGCCTGCCCACAGACCAGCCGCTTCTGTGGTCACTCATTTGCCCCAGTGATTGCCCTTAGGCTGCGTGCTCGGTGGCGATATGACGCGTAAGTGAGGTGCCCCGGGACCGTAGAAGCAGACGCGTTTGTCGCGGCGGGTGCGAGCAGCAGTGCGATGATGCGTATAGAGCGCATTGCGCGGGGCAAGACAGACATTGCCCGCAGAGTGTAATAGTACATATAATACATTCTTACATCAATAAACTTCAAGTCCCTGAGGCGTCCGAAAAGTAGCGATGGATTAATATCACCCGATCAGAGGCTAGGCGGGTTGTCAGTCAGACACTCCAGGACCAACGGCAACCACGGCAGGTCGTGGGCGACACGGGAAACAGAGATGGTATGGTTATGCCTCTAGCAGAAGTTTTGGGTGTGTGGGTGTGTCGATAGGATGGCGACGGAGTCATTCAGCAAATGCTGGATGATGCCACAAAAGGTCTTCTGGTGATCCAAGCCCATCCGCAGTGGCAGGAGAGATGATACTGCCTCCCTTTGAGTAAGTAAGCCACCACTCTGCGCACAAATCTATGACATATTTACAAACCTCTTACTCCTCATCTCTCGGCAACTTTGCGGCCTCCTCCAGCGCCTTGCGCCGGCTGCCGAACATCAGCTCGACATAGTCGGCGCCGCCCAGGACACGACCCTCAGCATCCTTCCTGGCTTTGCCGGCCTTTGCTTTGAGGTTCGCCCGCTTCTTCTGCTCAGCTGGAGCAGAGTGGGCCGCTGTCGCCTTCACGGGGGCTTGGAAGGCTGCCACGGATGGGGCGGACGTCGCCTTCTTTTGCTTTTGCTGTAGAGCTCCGTTATGAACATGTGCAGGTTTTCAGGGCTGATCACTTACTGCTCTCTTGTGGAACTTGGCGCTGCGACCCATGAGGAAAGCTAGAGAGACAGGGAGGACATGAAAATGTGAGGTCCTCCCGATCAGAAAGCCCGTGCAGTTTCTCGGGCGCTTGTGAGCATAATTTCCATTTGGAGACCGACGATCTGGTGTGGCTCGTCTGTTCAACGCCTCTGTCCACGCCTGGCGATTTTTGGGGGCATGGATCTCTGATACCTCCAATACCTCTCAATGACGATTACATGACCGTGGGCTACATCCAAATTGAACGTCATAGTCAGGAGCTTCTGCATGATGCTCCTCCATAAAGATCTCTTCGGATGCTGCCAACCCGCCTGCTCGACTCGTCCTCTGCAGTCACACTTCTCACCTTGGTATCTTGCCAAATTTCATTGTTCTCTCTCTTTGGCACTCTGTGCATCATGTCACGATACAAATCGCTTGCATCTGATAGGGACGACTGACGTTGATGACTATCTTTGAAATGGAGAGGAAACTCCGATTGAAAGGTCGTAGAACAAAGGCATGAGCGTATTTGGGTCAAGGACGACGATGCCACGCCTGCGGCTTACTTTCTCTGGTCTTGCAACTATAAAACAGCCACAGGCCCCTTCCATTGGAACCTACTTGATCTAATACTGCGAGTAGTGACTATCGGCATCGTCTTTACAGACCCCCCCATTCCGGTAAATTGTCCATGCCTACTTTCCTTTGTGCATTCTGATGCAAATATCCGCACAGAAAGACTTTGAATTTTCTCCTGAAGATGACAGAACCGTCCGGGATCCACATCACTGATAGAACGCTTCCCGATGTGGCCGCCTTCTGCAACTTGCTCGCTCTTTCCAGAGGGCCGACTGCACATCCGAATCTAAGGGAAATCTCCGTCATACTGGCCAAGGATATCTCAGACAGACACAACTCCCAGTTCATTCTGCTCAGCAAGATCCTTGCGGGAGTGATTGCCCGCGGAACTCGCCTGGAAACTCTACGTCTCTCGCCGGCTGAGGCCATTCTGTCACAAGATCTGCCGGATCAGACTCTTCGCAACCAGATACACGCGCTGTCTAATCTCAAGGTCCTTGCACTCCGAGATGCCGCCTCAGAAGCGGGCGCACTTCTAACAGGTCTGCGTTGTCGCCTCACGGATCTCGCGTTGGGCAATACCGAGGAGACAGCAGGTCAGGATATCGCTCCGTATCTGACCAACCTCTGTAATTCGCTGGTCACGCTCCAACTATTTCGCACAAATCTTTGGCATATATCCAACATTTTTCGACGACTGAAGAGACTTATACTGGAAGATACCCATGTCCAGGATATCAAGCCGCTCATAACCGCATTCCCAGAGTTACTCGAGTTCAAGTTCCTGGCTGTGAGGGGCGGGGTGATTGCCAGTAGGGACCAGCTAGAAGATGTTCGTACACAAAACCGAGCCCAGCAGGTGCAACCATCCGCGTCGTCCGGAGACCAGTACACTGTCGTCGGATATACGTGGCCGAGCCTCGAACATGTCCAGGGAGACATCGACGGTCTATACATGCTCGGAATCAGATGTCCCATCCGTCATCTGTATATCCACCCACTGGTATCCGTCAATCAGAACAAGTTTCGTGCATTGATGGACGATGGCATTCCCGAGTATGTTTCGCTCGACATATTGCTACGCGATTACTACGTCCACAGGCTCGTCGACCTTTTTCCCGCGCATGTGTTTCTTCCTGCACGACTACGATTGAGATTCTGGTTTAGGGACTATACTCGATCGGTTCCTGAAGTTCTGGTGCGTATTCCTTCAGCCTGTCGGGGGATTGCTTCTTCACGGTGTCCTGAAATTGCCTCGTGCAGAACTGTATACTGCGTCTGCTGGAAAGGCTACCGACCGCAGACATTGTCATCCAATTCAAGGAAATCCAAGCACACATGAAGTATTTCACAAGTATGGACGTGGAATCTTTCGCAGACCGTGTATGGGCCTCTTGCCGCGCCGTGCAGTTCCTCTGTGTCAATCTCGGTCAGGTCCCTTTCTACTGGGGCAACACTGCCTCAAAAGCCGATTATAAGCGAATACCACAAAGAATCAGTAACGCACTGGGAGAGCAGGTACTGCATGGGAAGGGATTAGATAGGGCTGGCGTAGATTACAACGTATAGTGTCTGCGATTCGTAAAGCGCTCCACATCAGTCTCGCCTGCCATGTGTACTCTAACCCCCACAAGATTGTACATTCATTTGACATACTCGAAAGACTTGCTGCTGAGTTCCTAGCTCGCCAGAAACCCGGTGCGCCGCCAAGTGTCGACCCATTTTCGCACCAAATCTTCACTTACTGCATCGCAATTAGCAATGCTCTTTGATAGCAGTGCTGAGTTCTCGACAGAGAATTGCTGGTGCTTCCGTGGGCTGTCTCCGCCCATCCGTCCTCGAAAGTATGGCTAATGAAGCAGTGTCATACTGTATGTCTGATCATCAACACGATTTTCACTCACGAGTAGCTTCATTGCAGGGTTTCGATCAGGAGGAGCATCCGACTCCTCCAAAGAGCGCAGCCACGTCCCGTTGTCCACTATCTCGAACTCCAGACCGGCCAATCTGAGGCCAGCGAGGACGACTTCCCATTTTGTGAGTTGGGGGCTGACGATATGGTATATGAACCTTTGAGAGGGTTTAGTTTGCGTCGCTATCTCCGTGATTGCTCGCGCAGCGACGTCGACAGGAAGCCAAGACAAATCTTCATCGAGGCGAGGCAGAGTCTCCGTAACCTCGACCGACTTGAACATGAGAGGCCACGCCTCTGTCTCGTTCCAGACACCACTATGCTCTCCATCAGTAGCGTGTCCGCGATCAGCGTCAATGCTTACTTTTGGGTGTCTCCGACAAGTTGTCCTATACGTAAAACGCCAATGCAGACCGCATCCAGACTAGCAGCACGTTGGCATATTTGCTCCGCTACCCATTTGCTCTGTCCGTATCCCGTTTGCTGAGCCGTCGACGGAGATTGGGAGAATGTCTCCGGTATGATACCAGAAGAGGCACTTTGAGTTGCAATAGATGAACTGAAGAAAAATCTTGTATGTAGGGGAGTGTTTGATCGCAGGCAGAGATTGATCAGATTAACGACGCTCCCAATGTGTTCGTCAAAGGATTCGACGCCGATTAAGAAGTTCACTGGCCATGCGTTCTGGCGGAATCTGAGTATCAGAGGTGCTGAAGAAGCCTTGTCGGAGACGCCTACATGTATTACGATCGTGACAGAGGATCTTATTCCCTCGTATTCCTCCACACCGATGCCGAGGTCCTCTTGGTTGATGTCTGCCGCAAAGGTACGGATTTTACATATCTCCTCGGGCGATAGTGTCAATCTCCGCGATCGCAATGAGCTCTGCACTCGGTCGAAGGCAGCATCATGCGTACTGGCGCGAACTAGGCATATTACTTGTGACACAGCCGCCGATGAGACCAGCTGGTGCAGAATATGAGCGCCCAGGAAGCCTGTAGCACCGGTGAGGACCTGTTGATCGTAGTGAGTATCATGTCACCAGATGTGCAAGCGTTTGGCATACGACGATGTGGGGATGTTGAATTGTCCCGTTCCCATTCTCGCGTGACAAGCTCATTGATGGCTTCAGAAGTCTACCGCACCATTGTTCCACCATGGAAGTCATGAGCACCTGCGAATTATTCAAACTAGGCGCATCGTAACCAGAGCGGATCGCTATGATATGTTCTGCCAGCCTAAACGAGGTGTGAGAACCAGCCAACATCACATACCCAGAACTGACCTCTCGATTGAGGGATGTTCATAAACCACTACTCTCAAGTTAGCGTAATGCTCATGTCTCATTATGGCAGCGTACCATTCTGTCCTAGCTGTTGTCCACCGAGGTCGAGTTGAGTTTGGCAAATGTTTCTTACTTGGGTAGATTGCAAAGAATCTACACCGAACGTGAACAAATTGACGGTCCGATTTAGGTCCTTCGCTTTGTCTGGGCCGAGAACATGAACGAAGACATCATCGAGGAAATGTTCAAGCTCGGGCATGTTTAGATTGAGCTTATACTCGCGTGAACCACGCTCGCAGCGTTCATATATGCCGTCTGCTATGGAAGTCAATGTTTGTTATTGGCACTACTCAGCCACACAGACCAATAATGTCCTTGAATTTGGCGTAGCATGTAGGTCTCAGGATACTCATCTTTGAGGCGACAGGCACCTGGATAACGAAACTGGGCGAGACCTTCGAAGTACATGGCAGATTCTCACGTACCTCGGTCCCATATCTACAACGCCTGATCAGCGCGGCCACAGTGCGGGTTGACTTGAAGCTCACGGCAAAATATCGATCATCTCTGGCAGCAATTTAGAGTGTGATGGAGCCTCTGCGTTGGCGCTCTCGACGGCAGGCCAAATCTTGTCGATAAGTGCATCGCGATCTTCCGAAAGTCCCTGTCCCAGCTCAGACGGCAAAATCAAGCAGCCAATCTGTGGTCGCCCTATTCCGAAAACGATAGCCTCAGCAACGTATGGACTATTACCGCGGATGGCCAGCTCGATTGGTACTTCAAGATGAGTTGAGAGCTGTAAGCTCTAGGGTGACAATCAAGTCCAGGCCATGAACATACCTGGATTCGTCTTCTCACCAAGGAGTTGTACGATAGTGTCGTCCAGCCTTCCCATATACTTAACCCAATCATCTCTGTCGCAGTGCATGACGAATAGATCCTTGGTTGCATATGAGCCGTCGGGTCGATTGCTCTCAATCTTTGCAGAATACCCATCCTTGACGACGAGTTCATAGATACCCGCATCACGTTCCTCAAATTCGATATAATCTTTGGCAGAGTCCAGCTTGCGAAGCCAATTCCAAGCTTTGTCGTGATTGAAATCACGATTAGAGCTTAGTAGTCCGCCTGTCTAGTGATGATGTCTTCGACGTTTCGAAATCTAATTCCAGTTGTCGTTGCGCACCTCTGTAGAGCCGTAGTGACTCAAGAGATTGACTCCCGCCTTTGTGAGACGATCCCCGAGATCATCCTGGTTTTCATGTTTCGTTACGGCAGGCTCAGCCGCATGGGACAGGTGGCACTTACAGGAACTGAGGCGCCAGAATAGCTCACTACGTTGAATTTGGCCAACGCATGAGTACCCTCCTCTGACTCCCCAAGGAGCTGTATAATCTACCGGTGGGTGAATGGTCGCGTGATGACCTATTTAAAGCGCACCTTGATGATGTAGGGAACGGCGACGCACTGCTCACATGGTGCTGGAGATGTCTGAATGAGCCGGCATAAGTTGGCCGCTGTCAGTGGCAAGTGCGGCGGGAAGAGTGTGAATGGTCGAGTATGGTAAATGCAACGGAAACTAGGAAGCCATATAAACACTGAGATCATGTTGATAGTGTGCGAACGTACCCGCTGAAATGCCCAAAGCTGTGATAGACAGGAAGAGCACAGAACGTGGCCGCTGGGGACGTGATCTTTAAATTGGCGACGAGCCCTTTATGTGTGATGAATACCGGTCTCGGGAAGCCTGTCTGTGACATGGTCATACCAAACGTTGATAGCATTCGATCAATCGTACATGGGCGCTTACCGAACCGGAGGAATGCAGGATCACAGCAGTACGCAAGTATTCCTGCTGAGGAGGGAATTTGGGGGCGAAGGGCGGGATTTCTGTTGCATCGACCCCTTGTTCTCCCCACAACGGCGGGCGCTTCTCCTCGACGAGGACAAGGTGATAGCCCTCTTTCTTCAAACCCAGCTGCACCTCTTTGGCCTCTGCGGCATATCTCTCCCCAAAGATCAAATGAGTAGCATTGGTAGTTTTGCAAAGATGGGCGATTGCGGGTACCGAGTTGTTCACCGATAACAAAAACGGACATTTGCCAAGTCTCACCAGCGCGACCTGCAATAAGGTAAGATCTATTGCGCTCGTAGTTAACACTGCGACGACGCGGTCTGCGGAGACGTTATTTTCTGAGTCTTCGAGAGTCAGACCCTCCGCAGTATAGTTGTGACATAGGCGATTGACAGCTCGCATAAGTTGAGAGTATCTGAGACGATATTCAGTGTACGTCCGATGTCAGCCCTGACCTATCAGCAGTAGGTGACATACGTGAGCGATCTCAGGGGACTTCCTGGCTCGTCGATTCCTGTATAATATGCTATCTGGTCAGGAAGCTCATCTATGTAGTAGTGAGTGAATCCGCATGGTCTGAAACGAGCACTTGACAGTCCATACTTGCACGTAGTTCCACTAGCTGTGTTAGCGAAATGATATCTCTGGTATGTGATAGCATGGTGCTCGTGGAACAACTCAGTGGCACGTAACACATGTACAATATATATAAATGCGAGCGATGGTATATCGGGCTCACATAGCTCGATCTCAAGATAGAAGCAGCACATAGAGCTACTCGTGACCTGTCTCGAGTCTTGACTGGGTGACTGGCATGGCGAGGACCTCGTGAAGTCCAAATCGAAGCAAGGGCCACGGACCCACGGTGTCAAGCACCAAAAGGTGAATTTGATAGTCGATAAGCAGATGACCAGAACTGTTTAGTGAAGCAGACTATCCGCCGCAGCGATTGCATCGTAAATCGCATGCCGCGCCGCGCTCGGAGGAGCCTCGGCGTTAAGGAAGAGCACGTGTGATCGTGACAACGCGCCCACATCACGTGCGGACGCGTCGACGCGTTACAGCGCGTTCTTACAGCGTTTGTCGCTCGTCTCTCATCTTTCTCGGATCTCTCGCCTGTACTTGACGATAACATCCCCCTCTACACAAGAATTTTTCAAAATGGCGCAGAAAGAGAGACGCCACGACGAGTACCAGTACCTTGATCTCATCCAGACGGTATTGGAATCAGGCGCATCGCGACCAGACCGGACGGGAACCGGCACACTCTCGTTGTTTGCGCCTCCTTCTCTTCGATTCTCCCTCGCCAATTCCACCTTACCTCTCCTAACCACCAAGAGGACCTTTCTGCGTGGTATTGTTGAAGAACTCCTCTGGTTTATACGTGGAAGCACCGATTCGACCTTGCTGTCCAAGAAGGGGATCAAGATCTGGGACGGCAATGGCTCTAAGGAGTTTCTGGAGAAGCGAGGTCTAGGACACCGTAGAGAGGGAGATCTGGGACCAGTGTATGGGTTCCAATGGAGACATTTTGGCGCATTCTACAAGGACTGTGATGCGGATTACACTGGTCAAGGGGTAGACCAACTGCAGGAATGCATACGCAAGATCAAGGAGGATCCAACTGACCGCCGAATTATTTTGAGTGCATGGAACCCCGCAGGTTGGCAGCTTTTCCCAAGATGATGCCCAGAACTCGACCCCTGACGCGGTTGTGAATTCTAGATATACCGCAGATGGCCCTTCCGCCCTGTCATATGATGTGCCAGTTCTATGTCCACCTTCCTACCTCCCCCGACTCCAAGCCTAAATTGTCCTGCCTTATGTACCAGCGCTCCGCTGACCTGGGTCTAGGCATTCCCTTCAACATCGCATCCTATGCTCTCCTTACCCACATAGTTGCGCACGTAACCAACACTGAACCTCACGAACTCGTCATCCAGCTCGGGGACGCTCACGTTTATAAGGATCACATAGATGCGCTTCAAGTGCAACTGCAGCGTGATCCGAAGCCATTCCCGAAGCTCAGGTGGAAGAGGAACGTGCAGTCAATCGATGACTTTACCAGCGACGACATCATCGTAGAGGGCTACGACCCGCATCCCAGCATTGCAATGAAGATGAGTGTCTGAGTGCTGCAATTGATTATGGGGCCACCTGGTCATATATCCTCTCTGTTCAGATGTGTTCGAGTACTTGCGTGTACTTGTAGCAATAACGCTCTCGATTGTAGCTGTTCTGTATTCATCTCAGATGTGTGATCGGTCCGTTAGGCCGATTCTCCGCGACTCCCAAGGCATGAATGTCAACAGATAGTCCGGTCCTATCCAGCGACGACTAACAGCCTCGTCCGATATTGCGCATCACAAGATCACACGGCATATCTCCTTTCTCGTTGGCAAGCTGCTCACATGCAGTCCAGACGTCATGCTTGCCCCTGCGAGCAGCTGCCTGCTGCCTGGGTTACTTGGACATGACGAAGCGAACTTCGAACTCTGCTCTTCCCGCCCGAGTGGATATCCCCATTATGTCCGAGAAAGACTAAGTTTAGAAAGGACACGACCCCGACATGAGGCGAAGATGTACATTCCTGGCATCGGCTCTTCCACGATATAGGCGCGTGACCCCGCACAGTCCGATTCCCGACCGGTCTTTGTGCTACGATGGGGTTGCACTTGATAGGCTCAGACGTGACATCCCTGTGCGTTAGTGTTCCTTTGACCGACCTAGACCGCTCCTCGTGAGTCTGCATTTGTTCGGCATGTTTGCGGCATCTAATCACGAACATATGGGATGCCTCCGAAGGCCGGCCATTGCGCCGGATAGAGGCTACATTTCAACATGCCTTCCATTTAATTTCGGAGAGGCCGGATGCAGTGCTCCTTCTGCAAGGTGCAAGCTAGCTGCACGAGCCTAATAAACCCAACCTGCTTGCAGCAGCACAGGTTACACGCCTGACCTCCGGCGGCAGCTATCCCCCGTCTTTTGAGTACCTTCACGCCCTGATCAGTGCCCGATGGCGTCCCCCGCCGCTGTGGTGTAGGCATTGGTCCAGCGTTTAGAGCGCTTAGGCACTGAGATGAATTTGACTGCAATACAGATATGGTCCTATCTTCCTCGGGATGGTGATCAACATCATGCTGTATGGAATCATGATCACACAGATCTATCTGTATCACAAGGTCTACAAGCAGTGAGTAGCGGTCTGACATGACTTGGACATGGCATTAATCGGGTTTCTAGAGATCCAATCTGGATTAGATGTCTTGTACGGTGCCCTTCAGCAGAGCGAACTCATATCCGACTTCTGAACACTGAATGCAGGTCATTGTGATCTTCCTTTGCGACACGTTGAACTCAATATTTGACTTGTTGGCCGTTTATTTGCCCCTTGTGAATAACTTTGGTGTGTTCGATGTGCAGTACACTCTTTCGGGAGTTCATCGTTGACCGAATCTATGCCACGTATGCAGGGGATCTCTCTGCCCTAATAAATGCCCCATGGGGTCAGTTATATATGTTTGCATCCATCCGTGCAGACGACTGATAGATATGCAGTCGCTGCGATGGATCCCGTGATGACCGTAAGGTTGTTTTGCCCCTTATCATTCGTCAATAACACTAAGTATTTTTACCTCAGGCGACGATTGCGATCCTTGTGCAACTGTTTTACGCCTGGAGGGTGAAGGCACTCACTCGCAATATTCCGGCATTCCTCTTCATTTGCTTCTGTGCCATATGTTCGTGGTGTACGTGGCTATTACGAGCTGAAAGCCCGCCATCTCTGCTGACATTGGGACGTACACAGGTGGCGGTGCTGGCTCAACTATAGCGCTCCGCATGCTTCCTGCATACGCACAACTTCAGCGCTTCGAAGTGATCGTCATCATTTGGCTGGCATTCGCTGCACTTGCCGATATTGCAATCGCAACAATACTTGTCTTATACTTAGTAGGCCCCTCTGTCTCGTTTGATAATCATTACTTACGCATTCACGAAACAGAGCAGACGAAGGACTGGATTTGCACAAACAGACCACGTCATTAACAGGATTATAAGGTGTGAGTGACGAATACAATGCGCGACGAAATATGACTCTCACTCATCCCCACTGAGGCAGTGACAGTGCAGACGGGCTTGATCACCACAGTGTTCACCATCACCGACTTAATCCTCTTCGTGACATTTGTGAGTTACCTGGGCTATAGTCATCCACATCTAGTATTGACCGGGATCGCGCCGTTTGCTTACAGCCTACGGGACTTCATCTGATATTCAATCTAGCCCTCTCCAAGCTCTACTCCAACTCGCTGATGTCGAGTTTGAATTCACGGGCTGCGTGGCAGCCCGAGGATAACATTTCCGAGAGGAGGCAGTCACTCCAGGTACCAAACCTTCTGAGACGTCCCGAAAGCGTAGGATGTGTTTCACTGATGGATTCAAAGCGTTGTCTGAACTCAGCTTACTAGGCACAACTCGATGGACGTATCTTTGTAGATGTGGAATCTCACCAATTACGCGACTTCAGCCTTCCGCGATCCCTTCAGATTTCAAACGCAGGATCTAGCGTCAAGTCCTGCGGATCGCCAAAAAGTTATACTCCGTCGCCTAGTGCAACCTTTGGAAATGTCTAAAACAGAGCGACTAGACTTTTTCGGATTCACGGTGGTGTATGGAAGCTCTGAGTTGATGATTACCTAGATGCGACCGGGGATTTGGAGATTCTATCTGAACTGCTGGCATGGACCACTCTCCAAAATGCCGGAACATCCCGCGCTTGGATAGCATATTTCCTCGCGCGATGGATTGCCAGGGGTGGGGCCAAAACTGATCGTATAGGAAGATAGGATAGCAATGGACTGTGGTCTAATACGTGTATTTATGAATAATATTTACATTGTAATGTGAACGTAATCAAAGTACTTCTTGAGCCTAAGCTCCCGATCTTTGCCCAAGTCCGAGGTAAGCGGTAGAATGAGCGCTTGAGTTCCCGGCGCCGCGTATTAGTCTGAAATCTGGCCCTTCCCTTATATGGCATATCTGTAGATAAGGCACAGATTAGATGACCGTCTGTCTGATTACGATGTTATCAGCACATGATCAGATCACTGCATTGCGTGCTCGTCCCTGCTCCTCCCACGACCTGTCCTCGAGTTGAACCACGCACTAAGATCGGCCCTCAGCGCACTTCAGGTCGTTTGAAGACCGTATATATTGTAATTCTGTAAGTACGTCAACTTGTATTGACCCAGGGGACCTCTAACAACTTCGTCTCGGCTGACAAAATTGACAGAGACTCATGATACCCCGTAGCCCCCGCCGCAAGGTCACCGGCACTCGAGTGACCAAGGCTCCGAAGCGACCATGCGACATATGTGGGACCCAGATCGCGAGCAGCGGTATGCATAACCATCGCAAGGCTTGTCTCCGCGACAAGGAAGCCAGGCAGCGCGATGCCTACATCACGCGCTTGACACAGATGCAGGAGAGGCAGGAAGGTAAGTTTCCATTCCCTTCGTGATGTGAGGCGCGGATTGGCACGCAGCAATGCGGTTTCTCGTCTGCAGGTACTCAGAAGCCGGGGATGTGAAGTTCCCAGCGCTGAGTACCTCTGAGAGATCCCTCGTTCTTGCGATTGTCACTCCGGGGAGACCTTGTGCCGCCGCATACTCAGTCTTCGGCCAGTGGGATATCCATCTCTCTGTGCTGAAGACTCAGCATGTGGTACCGTAATTTTTTTTGCCCTTGCGTGAACACTGGATGCTTGAATCCTCAAGGATCGCAGGATCGAGGCGCATCATGCGGTCTGTCCGGGATCTGTCGTCCTGCGCGCAACGGGCCCTTGCTATGGCCTGATCATTATCACCATCTATTGTAACCTGATGCTTACAATTTTATAGCGGCTATCCTCGCTGGTCTTGCTAATGCGGGAGTCCGCCCTGTTGCCGCTGTCCCGTCTCATCCTCCACTTGCCACAAGAGGCCCAATGTCAGGTAACAGCTCTGTTATAAGCAACCTTGACTTGTGCTCATTTTACCCAGATACTACTCCTACCTCCAGCACTATACCCTCCGGTCGATCTACTCCGTCGGCGCCTTTCAATCCGCCCCTTCACGCCACTGCCCCTGCCCCTTCGGCGCCTGCAATGCGCGCCAGCTCTTCCCAGTCCGCCGTCCCCCTGCCAATCGCCCCCCCAAATACCCACGCTGCCGCCACCCCTCCCGGAGCCCCCGCCGCCGCTGCCCCCATAGCTCGCGCCGGCCCCAGCACGGCCCCCGCCAACAATGTCGATCCTAGCAAGCCAGACTGTAAGCGGCACAAGCCGGACGATATCCTAGTCCAAAGCCATCCCCATAGCGGTGTCCCCCCCACAATCACGCCCCTAGAGAAGTTCACTCGTACACTGGTAATTCACGAGATCCCAAGGCCGTTTGGGTCGCCGTGGGCGCCATTTGCCACCCGCACTGATTTCGAGTTCGCGGATCTGTGCCGAAGGCTCAAAATTGGTAGCAAAGGGACTGATGAGTTGATCAGTCTCATTCGGGGGATCGTGAAGGACCATTCCTCCTTTACGTTGCAGTTGCAGAAGGATGTCGAGAGCCTGTGGGAGGCGGCTGCTAAGTCTCGCACTGCAGTGAGCTTCGGTTTTTATATTTGATGTATCACTGGATGTATTTATCAATGTATGCAAATGTAGTTTGAGAAGGCAAAAATTGCTGTGCCACTACGAAAGGAAGAACACTCATACGACATGTACTATCGCCCAATATGGGAATGGGTGAAGGATCTCGTCAAGGATCCTATCCTTGCTCCGCATTTCAACTGGAATGCACAGAAGTTGTACAAGTTTGATGGTGATACATGGATTCGCTTTCGTGATGAGCCCTGGACTGCGGATCGGTGGTGGGAGTTACAGGTATATTTGCTTTATGGTGACTGGCGGAGCACATTCTAAGCTATGTGATTTTAGTCGGAGCTTCCGAAGGGTGCTAGTCCAGTTGGTATTATATTCTATGCAGACAAGACAAACCTTACGTCGTTCGGCACACAAAAGGGCTATCCAATTGTTGTGCGGTGTGCGAATCTTCCCGTACATATCCGTAATGGTCATGGTGTTGGTGGTGGTCGTGTTGTTGGTTGGCTACCAATTGTAGGTATAGTCACTTTAGCTGCAGAATTCCTACTAAATGTTATTGTGTATCTTTAGATTGAAAGCGAGACCTTGGGCGAGTCGGCTGAGGAGGCTGACTTCAAGAGGATTGTCTGGCATCATTCCTCGTGGAAGTGCCTAGAATCACTCGTCGGACCTGCACAATTTGGCGAGTGGATGATTGCTAGGGATGGGGTCAAGCGATGGGTTTTTCCAACTATTATCATTGTGTCTGCTGACTACGAGGAACAGTGCGTTTATTTTCTACCATTAGGAGCTAAGTTCTAAAAGTATTAACAGATGTGTCATTGGGACCAACCGTGGCACAAAGGGCAGTGCGCCATGTTGCGTGTGCTACGCATGCCGAAATGGCCTGTTTCAATACTGTGAGAAGTTCAAAGCACGAACACATAAAGAGTCACAGGAACTCTACCGTGAAGCACAGCAGCTTTTATCGAAGACTGCAAAACGTGATCATCTGAAACCATTTGGTATACGACTAGTCGAGGTATGTATACTAATACTTTAATCAGTAAATTGTTACTTGGGTGTTTACAATTTGCAGAATATCTTTTGGAGAATTCCACATCTCAATATCTATGCAGCGTTATCATTTGATCGCCTTCATACAAACCACCTCGGTATATGGAAGGCACATTTGTGGGCAGAGCTTAGAATGTACATTCTGCACATGGGTGTACGGGTTGAGAGAACTATCAATGCACAGTATGTTATTTTGATTTATTCTTAGGTTTATAACTAAATTGTGAATGCTAGATGCGCATTATTCCCTCGTTGGCGCAATTTGAAGCATCTTACAGCAATTACCAATATCACCTTTCAAGACGGGTCAACATACGAGGACATGTCAAAGGTGATGTACCTATTTCCTTTGATTTTAAAACCCGCACAGCGGCACAGGTTACTTGTGCCTATCGTGGGTAGTACTTTGCACGGGTCTATCCCGGGTAGTGCCCACCACAGGTACGGGTAATCCGCGCGGGTCAGACACCCTTACCCGCAAGGGGCTCATATTAATCTCACAGATTATTCTATTTGTGGTTCACAATGTAGTCAACAAGGACGATCATCCCGAGTGCTATGCTTTACTCAAGTGCATCCGGTCATACCTCAATCTTGACATCTACTTGTCATTTGAGGTACATACTGATGAAACTATCAATGCTACACGGGCAGAGCTTAAGTTGTTCATGCAACTGTTAACTGTACGTCACACTACTCGTTATATAACTTGTCTTAAACACCAAGACTCAGGAATATGTCGACATGGCTGCTACCGCCAAGGACTGGAACTTCCCAAAAATACACCTTCTTATGCACGTGGTCGACGATATACTTAATAAAGGTGCAACACGCAATATGAACACAAAGCCAAATGAGCAAATGCATGGTATCCTCAAGGAGACATATCAGGATATGACAAACTTCAAGGATGTCGCAACACAGGTAATATAATTTACTAATTTGTGCAACAAAGTTCATTTTGTGTGCCAGATTCTACGTGAAGAGCATCGAAGATATACCGCAGATCATATTCGTGCTATAATCACCGCATGCGATGAATTTGACAAGAAATCAAAAGACGACTATGCGGCAGCGATGATATCGCAGCGTCAGTTTGGAAATGTTATCCTTGGATCCCGACAGAGAAATGTCATGCTCGGAACACTACAGTCAGAGCACCAGAATGATCCAGAGTATGCGAACTTTGCTCAGGAACTTGGCGAGTACGTTACGGAGTTCTTCGTGCTCAATGGCATAGCTCTTCCGGACGGAAAGCCTATCAAACTAAGTGCAAATCACAAGGTGAGTACTACGTTCAGGCTCTGGCAATTTGTACACTGTTAACCATGGTCCATGACTTTGGTCTCGCCAACGGCAGATCATTGAATATCAGCTCCTCAAGTGTTACTACGCATCCACCATTGATTGGCGGGTTAACAACGACTATCTGCATGCATCACCATTATTCCATGGCAATCCTCGCTATGATGTTGTTATGGTCAAAACCACTGTACCTGCAAACTCTGATCCTGAGAACAACATCTCCGAGTCGGATAATGGGAACTCCGCATCGGAATGGCACTATTTTGCCCAAATTTTGTACATGTTCACTCTCGAGATCGGCAACACTCATCATCCATTTGCTCTTGTTCATCCATATGATGCTGATATCTCTGACTTCCCAGAGAAAGACACAGACCTTGGATTCTATCGAATACGCCAGGAAAGCGCCCACACATCGCACTTTATCCCTCTTCGCTCGGTGATTCGTGGCGCTGTGGTTGTGCCGACATTCGACACAGAGAATGACTTCTTTGTTGTTGATACGATCGACCCCGACATATTCTTCCGGTTACTCGTCCTGTACGATACGAGTAGTGTAGAGTCATGATAGAATGCTTCAACAAATTGTACTATACCGTCATGTTTATTATAATTTATCCGTGTAACCGTGCCGGCCTGCGAGATGCTGTGGCAGTGCCAACTTGCTGAGATGCTGGTGGCGGCTGAGGACGCCATGCAGACAGGCTTGAGTTGACCCCGCGTCGAAAATGAACCCTGCTTGAATACGCGCCTACAATGTGCACGTCGTTGCAGAAATCCGGTAGTCGGACGAATTGGGAAGGCCGACGGCGCCGGAGAGCTGCACGACAACAACTTGTAAGTTGTGCAGGTGCAACGAGCTGAAGGTGCCAACAGGCCGCCAGTGACAGCAGCTTGCACGCATGTGGTGCGCCATGGAACTCAGGATTTCAGCAGGTCTCAATGTTGCAGTCTCGACATGCATACCGGCAGCCACGCCACAGGTATGCAACACTCGACCGTGGTCCTAGGTCTGTACAATCTATTTTTGGGTACACTCGACAGCTACTGCAGTCTGCAACTACCTACTGAGCTGCTTACTCGCCCTCTGAACCAATGATCTCCACTCCCGACTACTAGCTCGATGCCACACATTTGCGCCCTGGCCCAAGACTCCCCGGACGCCCGTCGCCCGCTGAGGCTTGACGGAGGCTGGATTTTCGTATTGTAGGTCGTGCAACTTACCAGTCATCCTGCGCCGCGCGCGCGCATGGCGAATCCGGGTGTGGAACTTCAACTCCGAGTTTCCTTTAGTACACTGACCTTTTTGCAGACACGACATATACGGTGCCTCCGCGTCGTATCACATCATGTGGCGCCAAGTATCCGCTATGCAAACAGCAGGCGCTCTATCACCAGATGGCACCTGCTCCAGAGCCGCGCAAAGATTTGCATCCAGCATGCGCAGTCTCGCAGAAGGTCAATGGGCGACCGGTGTTGCAGGAGCTGCAAATGTGGTGAGTGCATGCTTGTCACAGTGTCAGCCGTCTCACGTACAGGCTCCAATCAGTGCTAGCTGGCTGATGTTCACGTCCCAGTCTGACATGCTAGATCGCATGTCCCAGTTTGTCGCAACAGCTCACATGTGCTCGCGCAGTGTCGCCACTGCCAGTGCCGATCGCTGCCGTGCTAGCAACTGAGATACAAGACACTGCTGGATACGACATGGTGAGACAGGTACGTCGATAGCACAGGGGCAGGCTGCGGTAGACCAGGGTCTGCAAACGCAATCGATGTGTCGAGCCTACAAGACGCGAGACTCAGCGGTCACCATAGGAGATTAAGAGATCACTGTACTACTTCCAGCGGTGGCACAAGGGGATCTGGTGTGACACGCAGCATGACTACTGCCCCAGCTGACCGCATCAGGTGCGGGCTGTATCACGCACACAAGATACAGGACTTAGAGCAAGGCGACCTCAGGCTCTGAGCTGCTCTATCTGATCGCAGACATGTGCACCCCTGTCCATGACATCGCGAAGTTCCCAGCGGATTCTCCATGATCTAGACCCGCAACCGTATCCTCGACGCCCAAACACCGCATCTGCGCACGGCCCTTAAGATCCCGCCCAGGCGCCGAGACTCGAGCGACGAGAGTTCGTGGAGCACGTCTGCTGAGCTCCCCTCAAACGCACCGTTTATCACCATCTAATCGCCCTGCCTCGTTCCCATGGTCTCTCTGTGCTCTTTGTCTTGACTCACACCCCCTGGACTCTCCGGCTTCAGCTGTCAGGCTCTAAGACGCTTGGCAATCTTGTACGTAGTCTGCTTTTCGCTCGCACGACTACGAGAAGGATGAAGCGATACATGTTCGCGTCAGGTGCGCAGACTCGGGTCAGATAACGACATACTATACGTTTCTCTTGAATTCTCCGTCTACTGCTTCTGTCTTCAAGGTTAGCACGGCTTGCGCTGGATCTGGTTCTCTGCTGTGATGCTGGCCTTGTGCTTTCTGCGGAGTCCAGGCCCACACTTACACGCTGCAGCGTGTGCTCTTATCTTCCCATCATTTTGCAAAGTGTTCGCAGGACCGGCTTCGCATGCATGCTCTCGGGTGCCCACTGCCCGATGGTGACTCGTCGACTGGATCGAGGTCGATTGCTGGGCGCTCTAATCCTCTGGGGATCTCAGACTCTCAGAGCCGATGCAGCCCTGTAATCGAGCTTCCTTGAAGCTTTCTTGAAGCCTCCTCGAACTTTGATAGGATCTGGACCAAGTGTTTGCGACCTGGTAAGTCGTGCAGTATTTTGATGCTATCGAGCAAACTAACCACATTCATGACATGTCCTGGTCGTGCGGCCCTCAAAGCTCGTCCCACATCCAGCCCCTACACTGCATGCGGCGGAGATAGACCTACGATTACCCTTGCGATAGCATTTCGGAGCAAGCCCGAGATCCGAGGCACGTGATCTGTATGTGTAAATGCGTCAAAGATGTCATCTTCGCTGAATGCTGCGACCTACGTACAGATTGTCACAATGATATCGGAAGAGATTCATTGTGGATGAGACTCACACCACGCTCGCCTTCCACGCTGTGTTCCAGGCGTTCGGGCTCTCAAAGAGCTCAATGCTCTGCACACCTCGCTTGCGCTCGTGCAGTTCCGAGGAGGTGGTATGCCTCACACACAGGTCAATTGTTCAGCGAACACCTAGCTTCTCTATCATATGTCTAACCGATTTCGCCTCGCATAGTATCAAAGAGCGGAAATTAAACAAATACGCCCAATGCTGCATGCACCTCGTCCATGCATATGCTATCGAGCAGAATCTTGTACGTTTTTCTGTCTCTTTTACCTTAGCAATTCATTGTTGTGCTCTCATTGTCTTGTGCTGCAGAAGCGAGGTTTGGAGCGATATAAGATGACCTCGTAGTAGAGGCCATCTTGCTTCACAGCGCTCTCGCTGTCCATTCTAAGCTCGAATGGATGCTCACACAATTATCAACCCTTTCCCGACCGCAGACAGCAGTATCGAGGAGCTCCTGGTGACGGTGCACTCTTACCAGCAGGTACGCATGAATTCACTCACGTATTTTACCTTGTGACGTCTAACTCAGCAATATTGCACAAGGCCTTGGCGGCATCGCAGATGCGATGTGACGCAATGCGCGATGACAACCACAGGCTTCAAGAGCAGGTTGACAGCCTCACCAGACAGGTCTCGCAGCTGCGAACCACCGAGGCGCCAGGTGCCACCACTCGTCTCCGTGCCCGCTGTCAGGACAAGGCTGGTGGTTTCTCCGAGTCTGAACAGAAAGCCATCCGGAAGTTCTGCAAGCACTTCACGGTTATGGAGCGACTGTGGATCGAGCCGAGCTGGTATCAGGTCAATGCAGCTTCACTTACCATGACTATGATGACTGATGCCACTGCCACTCTCATTGCTGCTGTTACTGGCGACGTTGGAGATGGTGACGGGCCGGCGCCAGAGCGACTTGCGGATGCCTTGCGCATCAACACTATGGCTGCATTTCACAAGATGCTCCCTTCCGAGCTGCGCGAGCGCAACCGCGTGCAAATGGAGGCATTTGCAGGCCTAGTAAGCACACCATTATCCGTCAAAATTTAGGACTTACATATCCTCTTCGGTCAGTGGGCGACATTCAGCAGCGACCAGAGATCGACCAATGCATTCAAGGCACGCGAGAAGGCACACATCATCTTCTCTGGCGTGACTCCGCAGTGGTTCATGACGAAGAAGACCACAGATGACCCGATCGTACGCGCTAATCTAGGACGCTTCAACGACAGAACCTCGCGATTCTCCCGCTTCCCACCCTTGTTCTATCCGAACCACAAGAGAGTGGCAGACAAGAGCAAGCTCTTCTTCAATCCTGAGTTACCACGGGTAAGTCGTATATATGTCTCACGACGCGCATCATAGAACTTAATTCCCTTTACATCTAGCTACTTCTCTTTGTGCTATTCTCGTCTTCCGCGCTCCATGGAAAGTTTCCCGGGAAACGGGCGAACGGGCTAGTGTGGGGTATACAGAAGCTCACTGCGGGCTCGATTGCGTACACGCTAATCCTGGTAAGTTTGACTTGTTTCGCAAAGGTCTTACCTCACCAGCTGACCTACTATCACCAGGCTCGGTTCCTCTTCTCCCCGGATGCCACATTTGGTGACTCGACCGGATCAAACTACATCTCGTACACGGGAGAC
Source organism: Gelatoporia subvermispora B (assembly GCA_000320605.2). Taxonomy (NCBI): domain Eukaryota; kingdom Fungi; phylum Basidiomycota; class Agaricomycetes; order Polyporales; family Gelatoporiaceae; genus Gelatoporia; species Gelatoporia subvermispora. Next base: position 2,030,737 of record KB445793.1, read on the forward strand.
TTCGACGTCTACCGCTCGATGTTCGAAGCCAAGACGCCGGCAACTGAAGCCGTCATCCATTTCTGGGAAACCATTACTCTCGCGTGCGTGCGAGCAAACGCCAATCAGATGAGGATGTCCGGGCCTGGCGACAACTCAGACGACTCGGCCTCCAGCTCTCCGGAGGACTTCTCTAACCAGTTTGCCCAGATCGATGCTTCGCAGGACCATACAGACTCCGAAGACAATGCTAGCGCGATCAGCCGCAGCATTCCAGCATCCTCCCCCGCACCCCAGGTTGCAGTTGGTGCGCAAACCAGTGCTGTACCCCGGACCTCTGCATCTCGTGCAGATGATTATGAGGTGCCAGAGGGGCTAAACTTCATGGGAAGCTTGGGTCTCTCTCAGGCCGAGGCTACTGAATGTGAGTACAGGACAACTGAGAGATCTTTTCTGACAATTTCTCTCTTCGTACAGTTGGTTCTGCACCTTATCTGGTGCAACAAACCGATGCTGACTCAACGCCGGACTCAACGCCGGGACCTGACGGCGGCGATTATGATGATGTTGTCGTCCTCGCACCAGGCCGAGGCCGTGGGCGCGGTCGTGGGCGCGGAAAGGCGCGCGTTGCGTCGGAGACAGTAGCCCCTCGCCGAAGCAAGCGCATCTAGTCGAACGTCAAGGTATTCGGATATTTTGTCTTCGCTGTCTTGAATGCACTGATTGATAGTCGGGCAGGTGCACAACAACTAGCTGTGGCACATGCAACTGATTGTCACCAGGATACGAAGGATCTTGTCGTTACCATATGAGTTCTTGCATTGCGATGCTGCATTGCCCTCCCGTGATATGTGTCTCGTTTGCTGTCTCATTCGCATGAGTGCTGTCCAAATTGACCGCCTGTAACCGTATAAATTGATATGGGGTTCTCCTTTACATATGGCTCCCTGGTGGAGTGGTTATGTTGCGTGCTAATTCTAAGTTTGTTTGTGTTGCTGTAATTTGTGAGGCCCCGAGTTCGAGTCCTGATACGACCAGAGATAATAAGAAAGGCGCTGTCAGAAGACCGCGCGCGATTATCTTTTATGCTGACGAGATATCTCCGATCTGATAAGAACCGCCGCCCGCTTATCATGCCTCACGAGCGTCGGCGCCTTCTCAGGTTTGGCGTCGTCTGAAAATGAATCACAATGGCTTATGACAGCCCGTCTCGTGAGGGTTTATTAGAACTCCGTCTGAAAATGCATTACAAAGCCCTAACGAAGCGCATATCTAATAACGGTCTGATACGCACGAATTAGGTCTCCGCTCGTAAGCACCTAGCAAGGCGTTACGAGGCTTCGAGCTTATTTTCCGCTGATAAGGTAGCCCTTATTGGGCTAAATCAGGATCCGTGTTTCTTATCAGTAAGCCTGCCTGATAAAGCGCTTATATTACTTGATAATGTACATTCGTCATTTCAGACAATTTTTAGGATACGAATCTGAGATCTGCTTGAATGACCGCGGCTACTGCAACACAACTGCACATTCTCTGAACCCCCTCCATTCTGTCCGACAAGTTTGAATTCTTTTCAGAAAAATCGCCGAGTGAGGGAAGTCATGACTATCCCAGCTCTGACCGCCTCATCCATCGCACATCGTGCACGAATATCGTCTGCACTCAAAGCGCTGAAACCGCCTCAGTTCCGCATGGAGGTCGTCAAACTCCGCGCCCACCAGATACCTACCAAATGGTCACTGTACAGAAACCTACTAAGGACTGCACCGACAAAAGATGTGAGTATTTCTGTATCTCGCTCTCTTCTTTTGGCGTGACATTCTCTGAAGTCAATCTCATTCGGACGCACGAAAGATACGATGGCGGGTCAGAATGGGGTTCAGGCAGGACAAATCGCTACGAAGAGCAGGAGATGTTAGAAGGTCACTGGAGAAGTGGCACAAGGTATGCATACAACTGCGCATGCGACCCCTCTGATCCTGAAAGAGTCGCAGTGGCTCGATACATTTCAGGCAGCCAGGAACGGCGATGCGCACCTTCAAGCCGTCCTCTCCCGGTACAGTAGATTGATTGTGGCGAAGCGTAAGAAAGAAGAGATGCACCAGATGATTCTTGATGACATTGTAAGAACATTCAGCCCATCACATGTTAATGACGGCCTCACTCCCTCTTGTGTATGGTAGGCTTGGCGTCAGAGACATGCTAATCGCCCCGTCTTGAAGGGCTCGGCCCTTCGACCAAGTCTTTATAATCGACCGTTGCCTATGATGACACCCATGCCAATGCACGTTTCTGGCATGATCGCACGTCGGAGAAAGGCCCGAGCACGTCGCCAAGACCGATATGCTGTGCTCTCAGACCTGTCCAAGGACCTCGAAAGCGAACGGACCTTTGAGTCTCTCTTGGCGCAGTCCATAGAAACACCTTTCAGGCCCGAGTACTCACCTAACTTGGGTGATTGGAGTGAGTCATCTCTGTATATTCGCATTCGAGATCTGACTGGGTGCCAGAACACTGGATAACCGAAGAGCAACGGATGATCCGCGAGTCCTACGAGCTTGACAACGAACGCGCTAGAACACCCTTCCCGTCCGAGCTGCTGGAGTCACTGAAGTCGGCACGACGCGCGAAGGTTGAAAACAAGACCCGGGAACGTGCGAGAGAGCGGAGCGGAGAGGTGCTCGACATTACTCTCAAGCGTCATCGCGGACAGCCGCCCGCACACCTACTTGACAAGATGTCTGAAAAAGAGAAGCATATGGATCAGGTCTCGCGCAGCCCGAGCGAGGTCGGCTATGTTGCGCAAGTTAAGCGCGCTCTCGGACACAAGTTGCGTAATCCGGATGCGTGGAAGGTCGAGCTCGGAAAACCTGAAAATAGGGAACAATTGGATGAAGCACAGGGTGCAATCGACGCCGAAAATGCACGACGGAGGGCTCAAGCGAAGACCGATGAAGACTCGTAGACATTGCGACGTGTAGCCGCCCTTTCAGATCATTCACTTGCGCCAGCGGGACTCTATACCATTCGGAGGGCTGCGCGACGGATCACCATGGCGTAGACATAGCCCAGAACTCAGGATCCCGTCACGTCTGTGTTCACTGGTAGGGGCACCCATGGTGCTGACTTCCAGCTTGTCCCCGTTGTGGGGCGCGTATCCCTCCAATGTACTGAACGGACGATGTTCGCTGACCCGTTGCCTGAGTTGTCAACAATGGTGGAGGAAACAGTCGCCACACATGATATTTGATACAGAGGTCTAGAAATCAATAGTAATTACCCATATCTGTACATCCATACTTGTCCATCGAATGACACTGGAAGATCTGCTAAAGACATGACAGGGAATGGTATACACACAGCGCAGATGCTGATAATGCTTCGTGTCGGGTTAGAACGGAGCCCATCGACGTGCAGTGTCTCGACTGCTGCCGCTGTCAGTCAGTATCCCGTCTCGGGCAAGCTACAACACATCGCGCACCACGGCATAGACCGGTATAAGAAGGCTGACGAGCATGCAATTACGTGACCATAGGTTATCCTGTGATCCATAATCCCCGGAACACGCCACGGTGGAGACGCAAGGGTTGAACTAGGCCTTCGCGACAGACACCTGTCTCGAAACTGCCACAAACCACATGCTAGAACTGACGTTGTCCCCGATGCACGGTCATGTGAGATATGGGGTGAATGGAACACAGGCCGAGCATCGGTCAGTCCTGTGATTTCGATACCGTCTTCAAATCGGCCAGTTCTTCCAGCAACTTTGCCCGCTCATTCAGAAGTGCCAATCGGTACTCTGATGCCGAGTTATGCCTCGTAACTATGCTTGGCGACCCAGTCCCCTTGCGATTCGGAGTGGACGTGGCAGGCTCCGTGAACAGCCTCCGAGCGATCCCGCGTGATCCGGAGCGGGAAAGAGATCTGCGACTTGTCTCAAATGCCCGAATTTCCTCGTCATCTTTTGCGTGCTCGATCCACCCTGTATAACGGACCGAACGACGAGGAGTGGATGCTGCAGATGGCTCGCCGATGTCGGTTGAGCAGTCGCAGTAGGAATACGTTTCCGAGGCAAGATGCCGCGAGTCATGAACGGATTGATTGGGGTCCCCGAAAAATGACGGTTCTTGCACTTCATGAATACAACGGGGTCGACGACGGACCGGATGTGCGATCGGGGACAGACTCGACTGAGACTCGGTCAGCTCATCCAGACCGAGCCGAGGAAGTGGTGATGGCGGGCGGGATACAACAGATGTAGCAGAAGTATCGACGCTCCCTGCCGCTTGATGTATTATGGACATACGGGTGTTGTTGGTACTCGTGATGGTAGAATGAGTAGATGGAGATGCTGCGCTACTCCGTCCTGAAGCCCTTCTCGTCTGGGGATGGCGTGCAGGTTGCGGTGTGGCAACGTCTCTCGCTTCGTCCTCAGACAGGATCCCCTTCGTCATTCCTAACCAGCACAGGATCTCTCCGATGAGCACGACTTCGTCTCGTTCACCCGATGCAAGTCTTCTTGGGTCAATGTCAGAAAGACCAACGTCGGCCTGGATGACATCGTTCCCCAGTACGCCGAGAAAGATCTTCATAGCGTCCACCTTGGAAGAGAAGTCACGAGATTCACGTATATTACTGGGTATGGGCAGCCTTTCGTGCATGATCGACTCCAAGATTGCTAGCAAAAGCGATGGCGTCAAGTCCAGCGGTGTTTCTATGCTGATGGTAATCCGGAGTCGGCTCAGTAGCGTGTTCAGTACTGCTGTGATGTCGTTGTCAGTTAGGGGGTCAGACATCGCGGTATGGTTGTCTTCCTCATAGGAGAATGAGACTCATGACGACGATTGACGTGGAACAATGACCTGCTCGATGCTCGTCAAATTCGGGTCCGATCTTGGCATGCTCACACGCAATCAATCACGTGGTAATGCATATAGCCGGCGACATAACTGAGGACGGAAGCATGACCAAGGGATCGACACGTCCATTAGCTGCGAGAGCAGATAACCGAATAATCAGCGCGTTGTATCTACATCTGTCAAAATCAATCGCATTTCTTCCAGCGACATTGACTTTTATTCACCACAGCAGACACCTTCAGACACCCCAGTTTCGTTATCCACAAATTGGACATCGAAATCCGCATCGCGCGTCGATCGTCTGTTATCAGCTGGTGTATTAATTTGCCCTAATTCTGCACCGGTGTGCCCTACAGCGAGAAACAGGAAATAGGCGGATCCATTTTACAGAACAACGAGCAACTCGAGGCTGGGAGGCGAATGTAGCGACTCGGATCACGCAGCCCTGGAACGGCGATCTCGGTGTAGCACACCATATCGCTGTGCCTGTCGCTGTGACAGGCATGACCGTCGCAGGAAGATGCACTGCAGATACGAATCATCCATTGAATTCGTGGTACGCAATATCAGCGGTACTTGCCAATCAAACCCGCTGTATCAGCATGCACTTTCTCCCTCACTGAACAAGCGGACATGAGGAGCGTGAGTGGTCGTAAGTGAAGCCACGTAAGTTCTCCGGTAAAAAGCTAGCTAGAAATAAATAGACAAAGACACGACTCGCTACAGAAGTTTCACCACTTCGGCTTGCGCATGGCCTGTTTCTGCGCAAGTGTACCTCTGCCTTTCGCTCCCCGTACCGTCTGAAGTTCCTTGAATTTCTTCTTCGCGTAACTCTTTGCTTCCGCGTCGTCGACCAGCTCGTCTACTAGCGTGCGCTTCCGTTGGGCCCGGATGAGATTGTCGGCGCTAGCAGCCCCGAAGGGTGTATTCGTGGGAAGAATAGTGCCGATCTGAAACCAAATTTGGTGGTCTGGCTGAGGTTGAGGGAAAGTCTGACGTACAGCAAAGTGCTTAGGCAGTCCCTTGATGCCTTTACCCTCACCAGCTTCCTTCCGGTAGAAACGCTTGGGGTCAAGCTGGTTGCGCAGACGCAGGGACTCCACCTCACGGTAAAGACGAGGAAGATCAGCTTCAGCCGGCGCAGGTAGGTCATACCATTCTCGTCCGGCCGTCTTCGCCTTTTGCTAGAGAGCCAGTCAGTGTATGGTAATTATAATCAATAAGTGAGTAACGTACTGCTTTTCTGTCCTTCTTCAATGCCTTTCCCGTCTTGGTGACTTCAGGAGGAGGCGCAGGAGCTGCTGGAGTGCTCTTTTCGACTTGTTCAACGTCGGGGTCTCTGATCTTTGAAGAACCCGCTTTGGAGGAATCGTCATCTAGAATCAGATATGGTGTAGGTAGTATTCCTGGATCTAGTGGCGGCAGTGGTCTGCAAAGTATTGGCAAATGGTGTCTGCATGATATTGACGAAGTACGTACGGTTCCTCCGGATTTGTCTCGTCTAGCAATTGCATCACATCCTCCTCCCCACTGGGTGTCGAGTGAGCAGCGCTGGCTTTTTGTTCAGCGTTTCGTTTCGCCTTCTCTAGCAGGGATTCTAAGAACTCTTGTGTAACTTCGTCTTCAGAGTCAATTGCGGAAGACGAATCCGAGCCGCTGTCGTCGCTAGACTCCGAGTCTGAGGAATGCTCGGAAGCTGCCTTCTCAGAACGCGTATCTCCTATATCATCTGGGAGAGCCTTTCCCTTTCCTTTTTGTAGAGCCGTAAGAGCCATAGAGTCGGGTGGTACGATATAAGCGACTAGTGCGAAGGACGACCTAGGACGACAGTATGCAGATCGCCCATGTTTTCGATATCCTAAAATGGCATGGGGCGCCAAACAAGTCCCAACAAGCTGTGCGGTCTCGGCCAAATCAAGTGACCTCAGCACTGTACAGCTTGCATACTTGACCGATTACTCGTTCGTCTGCCCGTCAGTAGCTCAGTAACCTCAGTGGCAACTTGTCAACCCTGTGTGATCTTGTCTTGGTCCCCCGAATACCTGCACCATGTCTCGGATACGAGAAGTCTGGGCACCGAACCTGGAGACAGAGATGAACAACATCCGAGAACTTATTGAGCGGTATCCATACGTCGCAATGGTCAGACAAGCCTCTGAGGAAGTCTTCTACGGTTGCTGACTGTCCCTAGGATACGGAGTTTCCTGGTGTCGTCGCTCGTCCAATAGGCTCGTTCAAGACATCGTCGGACTACCACTATCAGACTATGCGGTGTAATGTCGACCTCCTAAAGATCATCCAAGTCGGCCTCACTCTCGCGGATGAGGACGGGAACTACCCACAAGACGTCTCGACATGGCAGTTCAACTTCCACTTCAGTGTTAAGTACGTCCGAGCGACTTGCGAGTATGTCTGCGGTAGAGTCTGGCGCTTACGTAACGATATAGCGAAGACATGTACGCTCCCGAGTCAATAGAGCTGCTGCAGCGATCCGGCATCGACTTGCAACGACATGAGGAGATGGGGATTGAGCCAAACGACTTTGCGGAGCTGATGATCACGTCGGGACTTGTGCTGGCACCGGAAACGAAGTGGATTTCGTTCCACAGGTAAGTTCAGTCGTTGAACCCATCTCCGGCATTCGGTCGCTTCCTCGAAGGCGACACTCCAAATTCTCCGCCGTTCGCGTGCATGCCAGGTTGTGCGTGTTCCGCAGCGTGCATACATTCACAACACGCGTCCGCGCTACTTTGATTCCGGATGTCTGCCAGCTTTGCCCGATCACCTCACTCATCTACTTCCTTGTCACATTCAGTGGCTATGACTTCGGTTATTTCGTCAAACTTCTCACCGCCGAGTCGCTGCCAACGACAGAGGAGACTTTCTTCGAGGTGCTGCGTACATGGTTTCCTACAATATACGACATCAAATTCGTGATGCGAGCGTGCAAAGTCCTCAAAGGAGGACTGCAAGATGTTGCCGATGACCTTGGGGTAGGCACACGTCATCCATTCATTGGGGCCTCGTAGGCACCGAGGCTGACATCCCGGAATCTCCCTCTGCAGGTCATGCGAATAGGTCCGTCGCATCAAGCCGGTTCCGACTCCCTCCTCACCGCTTCGACGTTCTTCAAGATGCGCGAAATCTATTTTAACGACCATATCGACGATGCGGAGTACAACGGCAAGCTCTACGGCCTCGGTTCGACCTTCACAGTCGCGAACGGGATTGCCGAGCCCGTCCGCGGGAGTGCGGCGACGATTGCGGAGCGGGAGGACCGTACTACCGCTCGAGAAACTCACAATCAGACGCCAGGGCCCCCGCAGAGCCATAGCATCACGCTGGGCTTGGGCGCGCCTCTGCCAACGCCAGCGATAGGCGGCGCATTGCCAACACCGCTTCCATCAGGGACCCCGTATGGCCCGATGGGGGCCACTGCCCAGTACATACGCACGGCCATCGTTGGGGGCGGGCGATGATAGGGGTTCGCGTGGTGACTACATTAGGATGTCTGTAATTTCTCCGTACAGCAAGGACCTTTCTGTGTTATTGTCTATCACGGAGTGTATCCAGTGTCCGCAGCTCTTGTTACTGTTATCGTGTTAGCTTTGTCGTGTCGAACTGAAAGTTGTATTACATATCGGTCTTGCGTGAGCAGCATCTGTGCGGATCGGATTGTACCGTGGCGAAGGCAATGCCCGCGACTTCGAAGCGTCCGTGTACCGCTGAATCTGTGGACAGTCCCCGGCGGCCCGCCGACTTTGAGCCGCCTTGCTAGCGGGTACGCTTATCGAGGAGATCCATCTCGCTAACGAAATCTATATATCGATATCGACCTGCTCGATGCAATCGTGCCGTCGAAGAGCGAGCGGTTACCAAGCGAAACCCCGCAGCTTAGCACTCGCCACTCGAGCCAAATCAGGGACGGCTGTGGCAGCGGAAGAATGTGGACTCGGAGATGGCAAAAAAGCTGCTCACCAAAATTGTGAAGAAGCTGACCGGTCGCGCTCCGTCGTTCTCTTGGAGACACGCATGTCATGTCGTGAGCAACAAATCGTGGCGATCGGCGGAAACCAAATGAGGGAACGAACGACTTTCTTTGGACCGTCAAGATCCCTCTTCGTGCCCCAGACCGCGCGGGTCGGTTCCCGGGCGTCGAAGCCTTATAGCGTAACAGGGGTGTTGGGGCGTGGGTCGGCCCATGAGCAGCGGCTCGAGCTAGAGGCGTCGTATGGGCCAAGAAGAGAGCGGTCGAGAGACTAGTGTGATGAGCGTGCTGCACGCCAGGCGCGGTTCATTATATACGAGCCAATAATTTGCAGAGAACGTGTCTCGGCGGTCTCCTGCAGGCAGACGTTTCAGAGCCGCGTTGCTCCAACGTGGGTGCTGACGCTGAAGCAATGACTCCGAATGCCAACAAGGAGCAGGGGTAACCGTGTCAGTGACAGAGAACCGCTATGCAGGAACCGACAGAGTGTATGGACTGCGAAGCCGAGGGATTCCAGGCCTGTCCAGGGATCATGCGGACGTTGAGTAGTCCTATAAACGCCATTCGTTGGGTGGTGTGAGTAACAGGGCGACTAATGTAGCCTATACGGTGGGGGGGGGGGCCTTCCGATAGAAAGGCTTCATCTCCGGAGATGGCGGGCGCCTAGACGATACGCCGCCCGCGAGGACTGGAATGACCGTGCATTCACTTGGGGTGACAAGCGTGGATCAGAGCTGGCGCGTTAGGGCGACGAGCAGTTGTGCGGGGGAGGGGCGGTATGAAGACGCACGGCTGCATACGTAGAAGGGCCACAGGAGGCTGCACATGTGAAGAGAATCGACGAAGCAGTGGCAGGGCAGCAATGGAGGAGCCGGGCCGCCGCAGGCGAGGCATTCAAGGTTCGCCGCTCGTGTCCACGGTCATAGGTGGGTCTGCTTCAGGTAAGAGGCTGAATAGTGTCTTGGTGGGGAATGACACGCAGTTGGAGAGCATGGGGACTGGGTGCCGGAAGCATTTGAGCGTGCACACGGGGTAGAGAGTAGTCTCCAGACGGTGCTCGCGGATGGACCATTAGAGGCTACATCGGTATGAGAGCCCGTCTGGTGGGAGCTGGACGTGTCCGGGAGGACCTGAAGATGTCACGAAGGGGTGGTCGGCGACGGTCGACGATGGTTGAGCCGTAGACGAGGAGGAGGAGGACTGGCCGAGCGCTTGAGTCGCGCGACGCGCCTGGAACGCCGAGCAAAATTGGCAAGGGACGGCGCGTCGGGGTGTCGATAGTCCCTCCTGCGCGGAAATGTTCGCATTGAGGATAGTGCGACTGGCGACGAACGGTAACTGGCGATGTGGCCGGTATCTTGAGCGCAAATCAAAGTGGTCGATGAGGAGGAAAATCAGATAGGAAATTCGAGCGATGGGCAGGAGCACGCCTTTCGGATCGCAGGCCGATCGAAAATTGCCCCTTGCACGCTGCCGAGTGATTTGGGACGACGACGTGCTGGGGAGCGGTTCAAAAGGCGGACTCCCCCTCGAGGCCATTCTCCGCACCACCCTCTCCGATCCCAGGAAATCCCAGGATATTCCTGCGATAAAAGGCTCGTGAGGATTCAGCAGATGCACCGTGTCCGCGGCCATGGACACGCAGCATTATGCGGGCCTCGTGTATCACCCGAGCCACATAACGCAGCCTGGTCACACCTCCTCCCAAGATATGGCATGGCATACAACCTCTGCCTCTCCCCCCAGTAGCTCTTCGTCTTCCGGCCATTCCCCTCCCCTTTATTCTGTCATGACCCGTTCTCCAGACCACCTCGAATACCCCCAACCCCCTCCATCCTTTCCTTCACGAGATACTCCTCCTGCCTACCATTCTCCTGCTCTCCATCACGTTCCATCGGCTCAGTCCATGTCCTTTGAATCGTCCCAGATCGAGAGCAGCATTGGTCCCAATCGTATCATCCGTCGTCGCCCGCACTCTTTGTCCCATTCCAGTTCCGGATGTGAGCTTCCTGGTGGTGGTCCCTACCACAAAAATCACAGCGTACGTCTACCCGCCTTTGACCGTTTTCCATTGTTCTACCCCCTTTACTGACGCATCGTTCAGTCCATCTCCATCGCAGGTCAACATCCGTCACGATCCCACACGCCCAACGGCTTCGTGCATCCTGACCAGTCCTTTGGACATCACGATAGCACGAACGCTATGATCACGAACTCGCATTACAACATGACCCCTGCATCCGCACCACCCGCATTCTCTCAGTATACTTTCATACCGTCTCATTCTCGCTCCACGTCCGGCTCAATTTCCAATCCGCGTTCTGCATCTCCCGCACTCAGCGTCACGTCTGTCATGACCTCTGTCTCATCCTCTACATCCGGGCCGAACTCTCATCCGCACTCTGTGTCGCACGACATGAACACGTACCCCATGCCGGTCTTCCGCCCTCCGGGACGCATCAAGCACACGAAGCAGCGTCTGTTCACCACCGACCGGAGGAAAATTTGCGAGTTTCACCAAGACCATCCGAATCTCAAGCAAGACGAAATCGCGAAGCACTTCGGCGTCGAGCGCAGCACCATCAGCAAGATCCTCAAGCACAAGCAGCGCTGGCTGCAGGTCCTCCCGGACGAGACGACGCAGGTCGCGAGGATCAGGTACGTCAATTGTGCACGATTTCAACACCGCGAATTGACCCCGACATTGCCAGACCTTCTAAATTTCCCGCCATCGAGAACGAGCTCGAAAATTGGCTCGTCCAGTGCAAGAAGCAGAACGTCATCCTCACCGACTCGCTCATCCGCAACAAGGCCAAGGAGATCGGCCTCCGCCTCGGTTTCGATGAGAAGCGCTTCAAGGCCAGCTCCGGTTGGGTCGAGAACTTCAAGCACCGGGTGGGCATCAGGCGAGGCGTTTGGCACGGAGATGGCAAGAAGGCGAAGATAATTCGCGCCGCTGGGATTACCATGCCTCCTCTCTCAGAGAAGCCAGACATGCGACTCATTCCGATCCCACCCACTTCGAACTACGATGGCACCTACAACGTTCGCGAACATGAGCAGCAGGGGCAGGATCACGACGGCGACTACGATCCCGAGTCCGACGAGTCGGAGGTGCAGGGCGAGGGTCTCGAAGGCTACCAGCCCGCCGCTCAGTCCGAATGGCAGGGTCACCCGACTTCCGTCAACGCGTACCATTCTCTTCTTCGGGACGACGCCATGAACGAGCATGGTCACATTCAGCACTCCGACGTCGCGCTGGACCACAGCTCGCTCTCCCTCCTTAGCCAGAACGGAGAGCACCTCGACGAGGAGCAGATCATGTACGTGTCGGTGCCGCCGACGATCTTGCCGGAGATGATGCACCCTACGGAGAACATCCGCGACATCCATGAGGCGGAGGACATCATCGAGCGGCTCCTCGATTGGCTGGAAAAGCCGCCGAACCTCGAGCTCACTACCCATCTGGATCGCGACGCCGTCAGCAGAATCAAGACCGCCATTGCGCAGCGCATCCAGCAGGGAATCCCTCCGTCGTCGTCGTGACCGGCCCCACTTCAAGCTGTGCGACGTTGTCGTACGTGTACTACTTGTGGATGCCGCCCAGGCATCCAGGTTTGTATGACGAAAACTTCATGTCTTGTGAACTCTCGTACTCTGTGTATTGGGTTCTCTCACTGTTCTTGCGCAAGGACTTATCATCATCATGCATTGTTCCATCATCATCATCTCAACCATGCATTCTCGCAATCCCCACAATGTGCAACAGCCAATTCATGTCTGTGTGTCTCTCCTAGGGCTCTTTAGCCGCTGTCTCAGAAATCATGTTACGTTTGCAATCCTCATTCCTTTGTCTCCCCTCTCATTACCATCTCCGTGACATACATACAATGCATCAAATCCCGTACGATTGAATACCACCCGCCTTGTATCCATCACGCAGAAAATATGTATGTTCTTGAGCAACGGCTGACACCCGCCCGTCCTCTGCGCGCGACGTGCCATTCATACTGACCACTCGAGCGAAAACTGGTCTATATGTAAAGCCTCCGGGGCTTAAGGAGTCAGCGGAGACACGCGGGGTTTCGCCAGGGTGCAATGAGATCAACAGTGGATCAAAGTTGTCCACAACTTCTATACCGTAATGGTATGTTTTCAGAATAATGTGCGCTGTGCTATGAAGACAAATATCTCACCATCGTTGACATCGGCCAATAAATTGGACAAAACGCATCTATGCCTTCTTCGCCTTTGCTTCCTTCGCGGAGGTCCTATGATAGAGAAACGGTTAGTTCTTCTCATGGGTAGCCATGGACAATGTAAAACATACCCTTCCAAGGCAACGTTCTTCATGATGGTCAATTTTCCCGACGATGCAGCGACGGCGCTTTGCTGCTCAATGGACTTGCTGATCTTGGCACTAAGCTCCTGCGAAAGTTGCCGCACAATTAAGAAACCACGTCAGGTCAAGACAAACAAGCACAATAATAGCACACCGAGGTGACATACCTTGTGCAGCTTGGCTTGTTTGACGGCAGCGACCTTCTTCGGGGCTACATACCGCTTGCCCTTCTTCGGTGCGGCCGCAGCCTTCTGGGCGTGGCGCGACGACTGCGCCTTGGCTTTTTGCAAGCCCTTGGATTGTCCTTGGACCATTTCAGAAGACGTGAGACCAAAGATACCGAGAGATAACAGCAGCAAGCCAAGCGCGAGCGATGAGCAAGTTTGCTAAACGGCTACAATTCGACCGGGAGAGCGGATAGGCGCCGGAGCAGTTCGGCATTCGCCGGCCCAGGCGTCAGAGGCAAGTCGCGCTCGCTGTGCACGACGTTGGTCAACGAAACATGCTTGCGACAGCCTCGCACTGCGTGCGCCTGCCGCGCATATTGCGCTCGCAGCAGAAGGTGATTTCCGCCTTTTTGACCGTATGTTTTGTACTCACGAGGCGTCCTCGGTCAGCGTGCTTTTGGTGACATCGTAATCCCTCCTTCAGGCAAGCCCGCCATTCGGTATGGTCCCCCTGGACGCAGCGCGGTCACCGGGAACGTCGCAACCGTCTTTGGGTGCACAGGATTCTTGGGGAGGTACCTCGTCTCTAAGCTCGGTGCGTCGTAGCAACTGCTCTCATGGCTGCGTGCTATTCCTTGCTTCGGTGCTGAGACGCTTGGTCTACAATGCAGCGAAGATGGGTACGCAAGTGATCATCCCGTACCGGGAAGAGGACGCAAAACGGCACCTGAAGGTTACGGGAGACCTGGGACAGATCGTGTCCATGGTGCGCACGCCTCCCCAACCCCCCTTCCAACATGGACGTTTCCTCACATACACCGTAGGAGTGGGACCTCCGTAGCGAAGACCAGATCGAGGAGTGTGTGCGGCACTCTGACATCGTCTACAACCTCGTTGGCAGGGATTACGAGACCAAGTGCGTGCGCGCGGCGCCCGTCCGCAGGCCCCACACGCTGACCTGGTTCTTGTCTCACGTATGTAGGAACTTTGACCACGACGCCGTCCATGCAGAGGGTGCGGCGCGCATCGCAGAGGTCGCCGCCCGCGCGGGTGTCCCGCGCTTCGTGCACGTGTCGCACCTGAACGCATCAGAGAGCTCGCTGAGCAAGTTCTACCGCACCAAGGCACGCGGGGAGGAGTACGTCCGTGGCGCGTTCCCCAACGCGACGATTGTGCGGCCGGGCCCGCTCTACGGCTACGAGGACAAGTTCCTAAACAACATGGCAGGTGCGCCGCACTCGTCCCGCGCCGCCCTTCCATTTGCGCGACCTGACCATTTTCCCTGCCGTCGCCCTTCCTATTGGCAATTTGCGGCGGGTCACAGTGTGGCCCATCTGGTGGAAGCTGAACCACGCCGCGACGACAGTGCGCCCCGTGCACGTACGTTTTCTTCTTTCCGTCGCGCCGTCCCGCACGCTTGCTCAGTCCAGGCCCTGTTCCCGTGCGGGCTCACTACCAGGTCTTCGATGTCGCCCAGGCGCTCGCGAACCTCCAAGACGTCGCCTCACTTCCTGGCACGTTTAACCTGCCTGGGCCCTCCACGCTCACCGTTGATTACCTGCTGCGTATGGTCTCGTCCGTGACTTACAGGCCCCCTTCGCGGGCACCCGTGCTCCCGAAGCCCGTCGCACTGCAGCTCGCACGTGCCGCGCAGGCGGTATGGTGGCCCGCGCTGAGCCCAGACGAAGTCGAGCGGCGGTTCATTAACGATGCGGACCTTCCCAGCGACTGGGACAAATTCGGCATCGTTCCGGACGAAATTGAGGAGCATGCCATCACCTACCTCAGGAGGTACCGATCTGCGTACGTCTTTTGGATTATTTATCTGGATGGAGATTGCGGCCCCGACGGACGACGCGCTGACTCGCAATATCTCTATTTGGCAGCGAGAACTTCACCAGACCGGTTGTTCTGCCCGAGTCAAGGGGCCCCGAGGTGAGTCGGTGATTTCCCGCCCCTCGGCAACGACCCCGACGGCTGACGCGCGGGCGCGCAGGTATGGGTTCAGCAATCGTAGCGTTCTCTATGTAGATCGCGGAGGCGGCGCCTCGTGCAAATATAGCTATAGACTGAAGCCCGAGGGGCGTGCGTCAGCGGAAGTAACAGAAACTGAGCAGCCGCGAGCTTTGCCCGGGCAACTCCCCGCGGGTGGCGCACAGCGGAGACAGTTTAAGTTCGTGAAAAGAACCATCGAAGTTTACGGCAGTTCGCTGGAGAACTTGGTAGGTCTTGGCCGACACGAGCCAAGACGCCTCTCATCGGTGGGAACAGCTTCGGACTGCCCGGATTGACTGCGCATAAAGCCGACAACAACTGTGTTGGGAATTAAGTGTCACTTCCGGTGTTCACTCGGCACTTCAGAAGGATCGCCGAATGGCAGATGAGAAAAGAAACGGAAATGGATAGCAGAAAACAAGAGCGGCGTGGTATTATGATACATGCGTCCTCTAGTATCTCGACGCGGACGGTCATGGCATATGGCATGGCGATGCGGCTTAGAAGCCAGGGGGCACGATTCCCTTTTGCTGTTGTTGGTTTGGAGGGGGGTACATGGACGGCTGGAGCAACTGCGGTCGGTGATCAGCGCTGCGCCGCAATGGAGACTACAGCATAAGACGTACGTGTTGAGCACCCTGCTGCTGGGCAAGGATCTCCTTCTCCTGCGCAACGATTTTCGCCTCGTCCTCCAAGCTCAGTGCAAGCGGCAGACCGACGAGTAACGCGCTCGTGGTGACAATCCACATGATGTTGCCGACAACCTTGCCGGACGTTTTGAAGAAGCCGAAAGTGTTCGAGATTTTTGTGGAGATGCTGTGGCGGGTGGTGGGCGGCACGATGTCGACGAGGGCTGCGATGCGCTCGTAGAGGGACTCCTCGGCGTCGACCTCAGAGCCGGCCGACGAGAGGGAGACGGAGGAGGATGTGCGAGAGGAGGACGCGGAGGAGTAGGGTGAGCGGGAGGAGAACTGAGGGTCCTTTTCCTCGACAATCTCAACTTTGACCATGGTGGGCGGTAACGATGGCGGTGACGAGGGAGGTACGCGTGCGCGGTGGACGGCGGTGGCGAGCTGCTGCTGACGGGCGGCGGGCGGGCGGGGCGAGCAAACTGAACGTCACAGGGAGTCACAAGGAGTCACATGGAATCACGTCGGGTGACAGGGGTGTCAGCGATGCTGAGCTGGTACGGTCGGGAGCCAATGGGAGGGCTCGGCCGGGCGCGGCAGGCCCCGAGGCCGCTGCCGCAGGAGTTCGTGGGCGAACGCCAGCGTGAGCCATGGACTGACCGTGGTTGCTCTCGGTGCCGAGGAAACGCACGCAGCCCCTTCCAGGCGCCCGCAGCATCCGCTGCCACTCCAGCCATTTACTGCCCAGCCGGAATGGCCCTGTGCCACCTTCCTGCCCCGCAACTTCCAACTTATTTCTACCCTCCCCTTCCCTCCTCCTTGTAATTATTCCGCGGTCGATCTCTTCCCCTCTCACCACCATCTCCCATGGATCCCAACCAGAATGGTGCATCTGGCGCGCGCCCCAACTCCCAAGGTAACTGCGCCCCCCTGTTTATCTGAACCTCTTCGAAGACTCAGCCTACAACACCGTGTCGTGCAGCGTTTAATCTGACAAGTCCGGCACTGCAAAACCAGATACATGAGCTGGCCAAGACACTGCCCCCTCCACGCAAACAGAATACCGCATGCGACGCTTGCAGGTACGTAGTGGCGGATCTTCGCGCATACACCGGCCATCATTCACTTGAGCAGAGAGAGGACGCGACCTGCATAGAGTTCCGTCCTTCGCTCTGCTCAGCGCCCTTCCTTGCCAAGTATGTCCGACTGATTCCTGACGTCCTACAGAGCTCGCAAGGTGAAATGCCACCAGATCCCAGGCCAGGACAAGGTACGTCTCATATTTTCGTTCGAGCCATTATTGCTAACTCCGCCGTAGTGTCAGGTATGCTATAATTTGCCCGTACGGTTCTGCCGAGTTCACATATGCGCGCATATAGCACTGCCTTTCCAAGAATTACCCCTGCACGTATGTCTCCGCGCGATCTCTTTGTTCTCTGCAGGCTGACTTCACCCAATTACGCAGGCACCACATACAGCAGGCGACAAGTGAGAAGAAACGCAACGCTGCGGCGCACAAACGACCGCGCACCCTTAGCGCAAGTCATCCGAAGTGCGTCGTCTTCGAACCCTCCCACGTCCACAACCTGAATATTTCCTCTTCCAGCCCCAGCTTCACAGCTCCCGGAGCTTCTCGCCAGTAAGCTCGCCCTCACTCGCTACCGGTGCTGTGTTTGCTGACATGCACTGTGCGCAGCTCTTCGGACCCATCCGTTTCCCATCCCTCCTCGTCCAACTCCTATCACCCCCAGCCGGCTCCCCGCTCATCACCTGGCGTCTATCCGCAGCAGTACCCTATCACGGTGCAGACGCCGACGAAGGACGTGCTTGCGTACCTGTTCGCCCCGCCAGATTCGAGGTCAGATCTGTCCGCTTTCTACTCGCGCACGCGCTCACGCTCATCTTGGATTGCCGGTCATAGTAATAGCGCCTCCAATCGCGGTTCCCCCACTGGCCACACGAACGGAAATGCGTCCCCCTCACACGTCCGACCATATGGCGCTCCGGGTCAATCGTATATGTTCGGAGGGTATGCAGACTGGGGCGAGCTCGGCATGCGCTTGGCCGACGAAAGTTTCCGCGTTGAGTGAGTCCATGCTCGCTCGCACTGCGGAACGTATACATGCTGACTTGCGGGGCTTCTTCCTTCCCAGGTTTGCGCTGGACCTGGTCGAAGTCTTCTTCCAGATCGTCCACACGCGCCTCCCGCTGCTCAACCCAGCGCAGTTCCGCGCACGCTTACATCTCAGCCTGTATTCTCCCACAGCTCATCGGGAACATCTGTCCCAGTCCCCGCCTGGCCCGTCATCTTCCCACAGCCCCAAGCCAACGGCCAACAAGCCACTCCATTCTGCGTGCGTATCTATCAACGTACCTCCTGACCAATGCACATCGTTCCTGGTCCGGGGCCGACAGTAGTGCTGACACACGTATCATGCTGTCATCAGATTGGTTGCGACCGTTGTCGCGTGGGGAGCCAAGTTCTCCGAGCACCCATTACTGATTGCGGACCGCAAGCGGAATTCAAACCAGAGTTTACTCGCCAAGGCACTTATCCACCGTGCGCGCAGCCTCGCTGAGGACCTCAAGGTCCATCGTATACCCAGCGCCGACCATGTCGTCATCGCGCTGCTCATCGAGCCGCTGCAGAGCCGTACGCCTCCACCCTTAGCCTATCTTGACATGCGCAGCTGACATCTCCACATTGTCCCTCGTTCATAGAAAGACTAGACGAGTCGAATGGTACGACTTTCGATATTCGCACCGCCTGCGCGGGCCGAAGAATGCTAATTCCGCGTTCCAGGCTTCCACGGCTTTTGGCTGATGTCTGCTATCCGGCTCCTGCTCGATCTCCAGGTATGTAGTACACGCGGTGTGCCGGGGGCACAGCCATCCCTTGCCTTGAGAGCCCCTGCTGACCCGGCCCTGCGCCTAGATTAATCATAAATCTGTCATGTCGAATATCGAGGATCCAGAGGCTCGGGGGACGATGATATTTGCGTGGTGGATGGCGTGCCTGGCCGACGCATACCGAAGTGTGTATTATCGGCGAAAACCTATGCTGTACGTTATCCTTTAAATTCGACTGTGATTAGAGAGGAGTTTTACTGACTTGTTACTGTAGGGACGACGATGACTACGACATAGATTTCTATACTGTCGGGCCTGTCCCCCCAGATATTATCGAGTCACACGCTCCGCAACCGTCTCCTAGGGAGCAGCTTGAGGTGAGCGCGGTATTTCGTATGCACTGCACCGGCTTCTGATTCTGACTCTTGCGTGTAGTTTCTCGTAAGCATCACGTTTTGTTGATAGGAGCAACTGGACTTCTTACAGGTATCAACCTACCAGGGGTACTACCGAGCGGCACATGCACTCGCCCGCATCGCACGTCAGATGGCGCGGCAGCTGTGGCGACCCGCGACCGAGTCTGACGGCGTGCCGCACGACGTGCTTCGCATTATCGTGACGCAGCTTGTTGACTGGCGCGATGAGCATTTGCAGCATGTCGGCGTGCCGAGCAACTTCGAGGCGGAGTGGGATTTCGTTAGTGCCGTTAGTGCTTGTGAGTTCACCCCATTCCGTATCACGTGTTGAACGATGTTTGCTGAGACGGGACGGTAGGCGCGAGCGATGCGACATATCACATTATGTGGATCATCCTCTTCAACGCGCTGGATGATTTCGGCGTCCGCGAGATCAACGACCTCACGCGCTCAGGCAGCCCGGAGATGCTCTTGCCCAATCACTCGCAGATTGAAAGCACGAAGAAACAGATTATGGACGAGGCGCTGCATGGTGCACTGCGCATCGCGGGATTGGTGATTCATCTCGCTCTTCTCTTTGATAAATGCATCAGTTGAACACCGCCCGTACAGGCCGGAGTTCTGACCACGAACGGCTACCTCGTAAGTGTAATCTTGTCCCGTGAGGCGTTTGCTAACCACCGATGTACTCGGGCAGCGACTCGACTGTGCTGTGATGCACGTCAGTTGCATTCAGGCAGGGGAGCTTCTCGCGCGCTTTGGGCGTCCCGAGGCGGCGAATTGCATCGATGGTCTGAATCAGTACAGCTACGCATACGAGGAGTGCGCAGAACAGGCCGCGAACATCCAGCGGCTGTATAACCAAGCCACGAACGGCGAGAGCGAGTTTAACCACATGGCATCCGTCCTCACCCGTGACCAGCCCCAGACGAGCACCGACATGAGCGTGGATCACCCCTTCACATATCGCGCATGAGCGCGCGGCATCATGCACAGTGCTTGTGTGCAGGCGCTGTCCATCTTATTTATCTAACGGATTTTTCGGGTCGCCGAGCGGATGCAGAATGTACGGATGGAGGATCAGAGTTTTCCTTATTTTTTTGTAGCACATCTCACCGGGACTCTTGTTGCCGCATGCGTCGCTGTAATGAGTAGGCTGTTGTATCTTGTCAGGACTGTAGACATCCAGGAGTACAATAGAAGGAAGCATGAGCGACACCTGTACAACGTAGAAGAGCACCGCTCGAAAGGCGGGCGAGAGATAATAAAACACGCGGTGTAATGAAGCTAAAGACGGACGCTCTTGACAGTGCGGGTAATACCCGTCTTCTCGCCGTCGTAGCGGCTGGCGTCCATGCCTCCCTTGTACACTGCCTTCTGCGACGCCACCCTTTTCTTGGCCTTCTCATATTTTTGCCGCTTCTTGACACGGGGATTGCGGACGCTCTTCCCGCGATGCGGTGTTAGGCCCTTGTTCTTCAGAATAGCACGAGTCAATGAACGGGGACCATCCGCCGAATCATCGATGACCGGTCTGTAGGACATTGTATGAGCTCCAAATGGCGACGGGAGAGTGACGGGTAGATGAACAAACCTAGCGGCTGCCTGGGCCTCCTCGTACTCCTGCTTCTTTTGCTCCTTCTTCTCCTTCGACTTGCGCTGCACGAGGTCATAGTAGCCGCTGGCATCTCCGCCCGCCTCGCTGCCACTGCCGCTGCCAAACTCATCCTCCTCGCGCGCCCGCTTCTTCTCCTTGCGCGGTTGCGGCTCGACGTCGTCGAGGTCGTCGCCGCCCTGTCCGCGCCGAGGGGCCGCTTCGCGCGCCATGCGCTCCTCGCGCTGCTGCTTGCGCTCGCGGTACGGTATATCGTCGTCTCCGCCCATTGCTGCATTCCGCGCGCCCGAACGGCGCGCACTCGTGTTTTCGATCCGCGATGTGTGGAAGCGCAGCGACTTGCGGCGCGCCGCCTTGTCTGCCGCGTCCGCGGCCTGCAGCGTGGTCGTCTCGCCATACACGTCCGTGATGTGGGCTGCTGGCTGGCGCTTCGACGAGGACGCGGGGCGCGCGGTGAGGTCCGGCTCAACGAGGTCGAAGACAGGCTTGGCGGGCTCGGAGTTCGTCTTGCGCCTTTTCTTTGGCCGATCCTCCGCGTCGGCTGCTTTTGTTTTGCGTTTGACCTTCTGCTCGCTCTCCATCCGCTTCCGCGCTGCCTCGGAGGCTTCTCGGAGTAGGCCCTCGAGCTCGTCCAGACCGACCTTCCTCTTAGGGTCGTACGTGAGCAGCTTCCGGAAGCCCTCTTCGGTGTTGGGATCCAGCTCTTCTTCTTCCTCGTCGCTGTCATTCTCGCCCTCATCTTCGTCCTCGTCGGAGAGGCCAAAGTCGAGGTCTTCCAGGGTGGCAAGAGACTGCTTGAGAGAAAGAAGGCGAGGTAGGACAGGGTGTGAGCGGAGGAGCTCTGGCCGCTGGACGTATTTCTCGCTTGTGCGTAGATGGAAGTAGAATGCCAGGGTGGTAGCATATGTCAGCAGAGCCTCTGTACTTTTCAGTCAGCTACGCTCAGAATTACATGAGACAGACGTACGATAATGGAGATGAGCCATCCCCAAGCCGAGAGCTTCCGGCGACTCGACTTCGTACCTAAGAATCAACCACCGTGAGTGCTTCAGTGAGACACGAAGAGAGAGAAACGTACTCCGCTATCCGATTCTGGGCCTTTACGAGTTTATGGGCGACATCGTCCCAGTCACGGGCCAATGCGAGTGCCTCTGGATTGGTCTTTTCTAGATGCCGGAGCAGCGCTTGTTTGTCCTGAGGTAATGACTGAACAGCTGAAGGGGCTTCCAGAAGCACACTACGAGTAGACGTCAATAGCGAATGTAGAAGAAAGTAATATAACGCACTCGTCTTCCTCGACAGTCACCTCGACGGCGTCACCCAAACCGAAATCATCATCCGCGAGAGTATCCCTCGCTTTCGCCTGCAGCCGCTTCGCCTCCTGCTCCTCCAGCTCGTTGGCCTCCTCATCCTCAGAGTCCAACTGTGCAGCATTCGAAGAGTAGTAGGCGGACTTCTTCCATCCCCAGCCCTCCTCCTCTTCCGATTCTTCGTCTGAGGATTCTGAAGACTCAGCCGCTTTGCCCTTCTTGGCCTTCTTCTTGGCCTTCTTCGAGCGTTCGCGTGGCTCTTGCAGCTCTTCAAGATGATCATCCCCGTCCTCAAATTCCTCGTCTCTATCCTCATCGTCCTCCTCAGAGTCATCCGGCATGCCTTTCAGGGCGAAGACCTCATCCTCGTCTCCATCGTCGCTGCCGCCTACATCGTCATCTTCCAACAGAATCTTGTCCCTGGACGCATGAACTAGATATCAAGAATATCAGGATATCGTCAGCGTATCAGATAAGTCTGTAAAGACGTACACTGGTCTTCCACATCAAGAGGTATATCCTCCGCTCTCTCCCAACGGTCGAGTTTGCTGTCCTTAGGGTTGAAACCGCGTGGCTTTGATTTTGGGCCTTTACCCTTGGAATCACGTCGGCGGACCATAGCAGACAACAGCAAATGAAGCAGAGCTGATAGAGCGTTCCAGCCGGTCGCGCTGAACGGATGCTTACTGGTGGCAAAATTCGACATCCAAATTTGGCTGCGTCGATCGAGGAAGCCACGTGCGCAGAGATCGCATCGTGCTTTGCGCGCCGATGGCCCAATTCCACCAACCTCACGAAGCCTGCGTGCTACATAGGATGATGGAAAGATATCTTCCTGAGACCGATCTCGGTATAACCCATCTCCTTGTTTTCTCAGAGTATCCTCTACACATTTGCTTTCAGACAATTTCTCGAGCGAGGAGGCTGTGAACTTTTGGCCAATTGATCGTGGAGAAATCATCCATTTCCTTGTATTCAAGGTCAAGATGCATCTGCAGTAACCGAACATCAAACGTCGAGATTGATCATTGATAGACTTCTCTGTGTTTTGAGATTTTCAAGTTTTGTCCACTGCTATCTCACATCGCACTGACGCGACACTTTGAGGATGTACTCGCGAATGTGTGACGATGCATTGACGGTTGTCAGCTGCCAATCCTCAGCAGCACAATCGTGATACATTGTTCTATTTGGCCGGTATGATACTCTTCGCCCAAAATGTGGTGTCGGTTTTGCGATAACCAGGTAGATGTGTCCTAGCGTCATCCAGATACAGCCGGAGACACGCATATCTGCGTCAAGATGTCGTTAGGCTCTACTCATTGTAAGTCACACACTAGGGGCCGAAGGAACCGCCAGTGGAGGCAAGAGCTGAGATGCATGATATAGTTTGCTGTACATACCAGCTATTGGACCACCGTCTGTCAAACGCGAGACAGATCGAAACAACAGCTCCCGCTCCCATTGACATGTATATCGCCCACACGGGACGATCGCCCAGTCCTGAAGACCCAGGCACAATATGATTTCATGCACACCCTTCTTTACATCTTATCCTCACAAATTTTGGCCTAACGAGCATCGCAGCACCCACACACATGGTGTGTATGTTGCTATGGGAAGACCCGGAAGAGCGAGCGAGGGATCGGCCGTAATAGGAGAGTCATTGGGAGTACCTTGCTCCTGTGTGAACGGGGCTTCATCTGAGCTAGTTTGCTCATTGGCATCCCCAATCCTCGGCCTTAATCCCTGGTTTGCTGTTTTGTGGGATCTCTGGATAACACGTTCATCGATAGTGCATTTGCCATTGTCTATAATCGATACTTTAGCAGATCTCAAGCGATCGGGGCTAGTTGGGACTTCATATTGATATCCTTCAGCGAGTTTCTTGATATGATTCATGTGAACCAAGCGGACGACTCATCCTCCTTGTTTTCAGACATCCTCTACTTCGTCTACTTCCTAAGTGTCCCGTCGAAAATCAAAAGGGATTGGCCATGTGCAGGTATCGCGTTTCAGTGATCTCTGCGCTTGTCGTCGTGAACAGGTATCTATCGTTGTTTGGCACCAGATCCATTGTCTTAACATTCTCTACGATAATGCAGGAGAATCTGAGCAAGACAACAATTCCACTGACTTTTGATCTCGAGCATTCTAACAGGGATACACAAGATATCGCAGACATCAACGCTCGCAGAGAATCGCTGACTCCATCGTGCACTGAAATCTTATCGCCAATATTTTGATGATGGTCACACAAATTTTGTCGTAGGTGACGACACATTACACTTGCGTACTGAGCGTTCTAATGTTGACGTTCTTTCCAATCGGATTTTTTGAGACATTGAGTACACTCTTGACATGGATATCAACTGACGCTCAATCTATGCCATTCCCTACGAGGCAAATTACTAATTGATTATTTGGGAATCATGTCTATGCATGCGACTGGAGATTGTGCAGAGGGTTGAATACATCATACATATATCCAACATGGGTCTCTGTGCCACAGAGCTCTGTGCAGCGCATGGGGGAGCCACAGCCTAGATTTGCATCTTCCAGACTCCGGAGACCACCGTTACTTCTAGACGTACGAGGCAGGCGTTATAAGGCTGTCTCTTCGGCGACCTCAGTCTCACAGTACAATCGTAACTGCAGTCGGGTGCATCACTGCATATGTAAAGCAAGATTCGACCGGTAATTTCCGCAGCTGTGCTAGATTGTGTATTAGCTTCGTCGTCCTTTAGAACTCTTTGAACTTGAAAATGCGCTAGTGCTGAGTCGGATTATATCCCCTCATAAGTAAGTAATCGATGAATTCTCTGACTACATCCGTTTGTTGGGAGAAACATCTCTTGTTAATGAGTATAGCGCTCGCGGGAGACGTCCTCGTCAGGATCGGCGTGATGCCCGTCATCGATGTGTTGATCGCAAATTGGGAGTTCATCTTCGCCATTACGAAGAGCCTCAGAAAATTCAAAAACTTGCCCATCCATTACATATCAATATGTGCGCACAGTCGAGTGTTATTGCGCCCGTGTCAATATGCTCGCAGAAAGGTGAGTGGCTCTCATGGTACGGTTATCTCTTTAGATGATAAAGTGATGAGCTCTCCTAACGGCTTATTTATGGTTTGTTCTGGTCGAAGTCTCGATTTATATATTATTTGCGCTCGGTTATGATATGGAGGGGGCTCAGTCCTCACCACAGCGAAGTACTTCAATTTCCACAAGGTCTTACGAGGGCTGTCGATGTTATTATATCCTCGCGAGTGTCTATAACACTGGAGAATCTACTATGCATGAAAATTACTTATCGTGAGTGATCGAACGCGTCACACCCTTCCACTCCTCCAGACAACGCAGGACTGTCTCGCATCTATCACGAATATTGGCCTCCGCATCTTCCCCTAACGCGAGTAATTCTGGTAAAGGTGCCGTAGAAACGGTGTCATCCCCGTCTATATGTTGACGACTCGTCGACGCCGCAAGCCCCTCACCGTAAACCACGTCAATGACAGCGTTAGCGGCCTTGACCGGATCCCCGTGCTGCACGCCGTCTTGGGTATTCATCCACTTCAGCGTGTCCAATCTCATTGTCGAATAATCTGCGATGCGGCCTTCTTCGAAACGTTGCAATCGCTCGGCCTCTTCTTGCGACCTTGGCTCCGCGAAGAGGGATGGAAGAAACATCGGTCCCATATCCCCTCGAGATGCGGCCAGGGCGTCGTTCAGCGCGTCGGGAGAAACGGGCATGACGTTGGTGTTCTTCCAGTTCGTCGTGCGCAGCCCACCGGGTAAGACAGTGAGCACGCGAATGCCGAAGGGTGCAAGTTCGGCTTTGAGTGACTCTGCTGCGGCTGGATTGATAGATGTACACTCAGAAGCTCTCGTTGTTGAAGTTCTCTTCGACTCACCATCAAGTGCCGCCTTTGAAGCCGCGTAAGGACCTTCCGCGATCATGAGCGCTTGAGATTAGCATAAAAAGGAGCTTGCCCACCTATCATCTACGGAAAACAGAATAGAGGGTCATCATCATTTCAGATTCAGGATCAAAGCGTAACATACTGGGATCTGAGCTCTCCAGCTACTACGACTGCCAATGAACACCACTGTCCCGGAACGTTGTTTACGCATGCACGGCAGTATTGAATTGGTCACATTGATTGGGCCGAAAAAGTTGAGCATGAATTGCTTCATCATATTGCTGAACCTGCATCGCTATCGTTACCACAGTCCTGTGCGTTGACTGGTGACAAAACCTGGACATACCCCATCTCCTCCATGACGCTGACCATCCCCCCTCCTGCGTTGTTCACTAAGACGTCCACACGACCAAAGAGGGAGAGTGCCTCTTCGGCTTTCTGCCTCAGAACGCTGACGTCTGCTGTCACATCTAGTTGCAATGAGCGGCATTCGCCCTGAGGTCGTTTGTCTGGGGCGCTGTTTCCTTCCTGCAGATCCCCGTTGCTTTCGCGCTCGAGTTCTTCAAGCCTGTTTAGGTTCCGAGCAGTCGCGATAGCCTTGTCGCCTCTCGCTACCACCGCTCGAACGAGTTCTCTCCCGAGACCTTGCGATGCGCCTTGACAATCGATCAACATACATTTAGTATGACACGCAAGTGGATGATCTCACCCGTGATCAGCCATACTCTTTGAGGGCGGACCATTGCGAGCGATTGAACAGGGTGTCACGCAATCGACATCACATTATATAGCACTTCGACCACGCCCGCAGGCAGTGACGTGAACGATGGAACTGAACCCTTAGCATGTGCTTACAAAGGAGTACATTAGTCCCTCGTGCAGTCGGAACGCAGGCGGTGCATTCCCACCCTCCTCAACGTTCAACGTTCAACACTGAGCTCGCTGCTCAGCTAGAAGATAGACGCTGATACGCAGGCTATCTGCCGACATTCGTATCTTGATATAGATATGTTCCATCGAACACGGATGTATGTTGGTGAGGCTCAATGGCGGTCAGACATTATTCGTGCCAGAGCTACCTGTAGGAGGGTCGTTATCAACAGAATCGCAGCCGCCCTGATGCGCAGTGAAAGAAGCACGTCGATCAGATAGAAGGCAGCATCGGAGCCTGGATAGGGTCACGAATAAGCCGTAACTTCCTGATACGGAGCTTGCAAGGTGTGACACTACCCGGGTGTCTATGCGATCGAACAATCTCTGGGTAGCCTATCCCCTACGAGAGAAATCCATAAAATAAGAGAAATACACAGCTACATCAGCT
Source organism: Gelatoporia subvermispora B (assembly GCA_000320605.2). Lineage (NCBI taxonomy): Eukaryota > Fungi > Basidiomycota > Agaricomycetes > Polyporales > Gelatoporiaceae > Gelatoporia > Gelatoporia subvermispora. The sequence continues at coordinate 2,058,133 of KB445793.1, forward strand.
TTCCATTGGAGTACCCATGGCCCGCCGATCCGGAGCCAGCACTCTTTTTCAGAGTACGGCCTGCAACGAATAGCACACTATCAATCAGTGATGCTACTGTGAGTACACCACCGACGATCGCGCATGTGCTGTGAGGCGGTAGGTAAGCGTCATGGTGGCACAAATTGGACGCTACTTACGATGTGAGGAAATGCGCGAATGACTGCCGCGACTCGGCGTGTGAGATCAGGATGGGAGAGATCTCGTAATTGAAGAAGGCACCTGGTGGTCTGTCATCTGAAGTGTTCCCGATGGGATGTCCAAACCTTCACGAACCTGGGATGCCAACGGATGTATGTGCCACATGCAAACCAGCCTGGTCCTTCTCTTGTTGTCCGGCCGTGAGGTCGCGCTCGAAGTGCGTTGCACTGTATTGATTAGTGTTCACCTATTTCTCTACATGTCAGACGAGGTCACAATAGCTGTGCGATGAACTCACGCTCATGCCGTCGAGGGTGCGGAACTGAGTTGAAACGACCTTGAGGAAGTACTGGAACATGTACTGCTGTTTGGAGGTCTGCAACAACAATCAGCATTAGCAAGTCATGATATTGAGTTTCATAACAAGGCCTACTCTTCCGATAGCTCCATCGAGAGGATTGCCCTCAATGCCCATTCGGCGCCTCATCTCCTTACCAGACTTGGCCTTCAGAATATCGTACTCGTCATCACCTTCGAAGGCAAATTCGTGGATCGTGTGGCTGAAATCGTGACGATTCCCGTCATCCTTCAGGTATGGCACGAGGTCGTACAAGTTTTGCGAGCCGGAGCGGAACGAGCGGCCAGGGGAAAGGTGGATGTTGCCGACGACCTTGTTCACACGGACACGACCAGCTATGTTGCAACCCTCGTTCGCCTGATCCTTTAGTTTCTCAGACCAACCCTCGTCGACACACTACACGGGAATTTGCGTCAGTGGAGACAAATCCAGTGGAGAAGAATACCGTACCTGCTCAATTCCCTCAGGGCGGTTGAAACTCCAGCCTCGGTTCACATACGCCTGACGGACATCCTCGCACGAGTTGCAGCATCCACCTGCAGGTTCCACGCCACCGTAGCAAGACCCGCAATATCCACCTTGGCGCTGTTCGTTAAGCTTGTCGATATCGTTCCGCAGCTCGCTGCTCGCTGCATTCGGGACGGGGAGCCCCTTCTCCGTGAGACGTGTCTTGATAATGTTGTGGGAGATGTCGGTTTGCGTCTCTCCGCTGATGTCCATGACGTCCAGGCTGAGGACTGCGGACGGCTAGTCAGTGCCTGCCCAGAGAATAAAATCATCACGGCGTGAGGGACATTCGCGGATGTGGGAACCGCCATGGGCGTTACGAGAAATAGACATGGTACCGAAGCTCACGCAGAACTACTTCCGTTAACAGAAGCCACACGGCAGCATCACTAACTTTGCCACAGCAATCGGAGGCCCCAAACACCAAGTAAAAGTCGTGTACTCGCAGTACCCGGAGGACGAAAGTCAGGCCTAACTCACGGTAACATGGGACTCTTGGGAAAGTCACGTTCATCTTGACGGTTAATTTCTCTCCTCGGCTCTTGTCGACTTGGATGGAGGTGTCCACGTTCACTCTCCGATAATCGAAGAACTCAATGGTCGTGAATGCAAGGATAATCGCAGCGGAGAGGATGGTCACTTTAGATCGTTACATTCCGGGTCGGTCGGACATAGTTTCGTGAGACATGCGGCCACGAGCTGGAGAGTAGCACTCACGGAGTGCGCCAGTACGTGTCTTGACTTTCACATCTTCCATAGTCTATAACGACGGTCATTCACATGGTGACACGTCAGTCCGTCAACAATTCTGACCTTGCCAAAGGCATCGACGCCCTTCAATGAGCTCAGAAAGCCCTTCGCCATTGTGTCCAGTCCGTGCTGCCGTAGCCAGGGAACCCAGGGAATCTCAGAGGATGAAAGAAAGAGAAAGGAGCAGTGCTCCGTGGCGGGTGTTCGTCGAACGAGGAGGAAGAGTGATAAACGTCAGTATGCAGCGGTGCTTTAGCACCTGGAGACACGGCGCGTGCATCCTCCCGGAGCGAGCAGGTGACGTGTCATGCACATGACCCGCAAACACGTCCTCTCACCTCCGCCTCAAAAGTCAGGTCCACCGCTTCTTCCGACCATTTACCTCACATTAGCCGGCAAGAGCTCACAAAACGGACATGGAGCAAGAAAGCAGATACAATATAAAATTGCCGAACAGTCCGAGGAACATCCGCAAGCTCAGGCCCGTTCTACTGCGATGCTATCCGGTCGACACCCTGCCGTACTTTCCCAAGTAGGTTCTTGACGCCATCACGAATGCCATCTGCCTGCAGACTGACACCCTCTCCGCTTGTCCGATACACACCGGTGCCTGCCGGACCACCCAGGCTCACGTTGACGCCACCCAAATTGAGATTAAGAGCTGGCATACTGCTGGACGAGCCTGGCGGGGGTTCGTACACGGACGCTGGCCAATTTGCGGCGGCTGACCGGATCATCTCCACGTAACTGTGAGAGACCAGCAGAACGTCAGTGATGTTAATTCCTTGTAGAATATTACTCCGACATACCTAGAGGAGTTGTGCACGCACGTGCCACCAAGCAAGAACCTCGTACCATACGATGCACTTCCTTGTGTGCTCGACTCCTGATTGAGTAAAGCGATGGTACGCGCTTCCTCGTATGTTGTTCCGCCAATCATAAAAATGATGACATCCTGCGGCCTGTAGAAGACATTCGAATATATCACTTCCAGTATAACCAAAACAGAACTCACCTTTGCAGACTAGCATTGGGCCCCGCTCCCTCCAAGAACGGATGCGTTGTATCCCTTAGGCGCCCCCTGCAGAGATTTTCTAGGGTTTGTGAGAGATGTGGAGTATGTTGCATATAAACATTCTCAACACCCTTGAGACCTTTCAACGCTGAACGTCCTTTCGCGAGCAACGATTCGGCAGAGAACAAGTCGTCCTGGCGTTGATCCGAGCCCGCGATGTTCAAGAACACATAAACCAACTAGCGTGATCGAGTATCAGACAACGGTCATGCGCATATACAAGCTAAACTCACGCGTGCATCTTCCCTCTGAACGCCGTTCTCGAGCATAAGGCTGATCAGTGACGCAACGTTGTTTGCCTGAGACTTCTGGTATCGCAGGGCATACAGTGTGACTAGCCGAAGCTTGTTCCAAGGTTGTACTGCGGGATTGGTGATGAGGGCTTGTACACTCTGCGTGGCAATTATTGAGATCGTCGCTCGTGTAGTAGCACGATCTGCGCACCTTCAGATCTGCACCAGAGCCTGTCGCAAGACCTTGCTCCACCTCACCGATATCCAATAGCTTGTCTCGTTCGACTATTCGACTGAGCTCGCCCACAAGCGCGACGTGCTTGCTGACATTTCCACCGAGCTTGCGGAATTCAGGATACTCCTCCACAAACCGCTTCATATCAGTGATCGAATTGATGGACGACGGGTCGTTCGCAAGCGAATGCGACTGGTAGGATTGTACATATGACTTCAGCGCGGAACCGAGGTCACCGAAGGTCGCAAGATGGTGCGCCTGGAAGAATGGGTCGGTCGTAGGAGTAAGGGTGATTTCCTGTTAGTCAGGAGCAATCGACTCAGCAGGATACATCTCATTCGACGGGCATGCCGCACCTTTAACTCTGGCCGGACATCGGGTATAAGACTGAGATCCACGCGTCCGTTCTGGATGCCCAGAAGTTCGTGTACCATAGCTTGGTATGTCCATTGCGACAACACAGGGGTCACAGGGTCATTCCTTCGATCCAGAATAAGAAGTAACGGAGGTACTTGTGTCAGCCGGAAGTCGAACAGCGATGATTCGGACTGTATGCGGGCCTACACAGTCCTGTGAACAACTACAACGCGTAAGAGCTTGATCGAAACGTACTTGGATCTCCACACCAAGCTTCTTGGCCATCGGACTAGACCTCTCAAATCTGACGACAGGCTTCTTCTTCAGGCTAAGCAGCACAGCGGTAACGCCCTGCACTGCGCGCTCGAGCGCCGCGGCGTCCCATACATTGGCACTCGAGCCGTACAGCGGACGCGAGGCGTCCGGCGTGTGGTTGAGTGAGAAGAGCGACGGGAGAATGGGCGCGTAGTCTGCGAAGTATTCCTGGTCTGCATAAGGCTATACACAGGACACAATGGGGCGGCGGGGCCGGCGCGCACCTGCACCTCGCGCACGACCTCATACTCATCCGCATCTGCAAGCCGTTCAATCGCGGTCTTGCTTAGTATGTTGCTGAAGTCTATGGGAGGTAGATAGAGACGGTTGGTTGAGGAAGGCGCAAAGCTGCATACAGACGTACAGAGGAAGTAATCGCCGTACTTTGGCTCACGTAGCTCGGCCTCCAACGCCTCGAGGCTCTCCTCACTAGTCTGGAGGAAGCACACACACTTCATGTGCTGCATCTTGTCACGTTTCTTGTTGTCGATCTTGTCCGTGAGGTAGACCTGATGAGACAGGAGGGTGGACTGTGTGGAGGCCAAGGACACGATTGGTGTCTGCCAGTACGGTGAGCTCAACGCGTGCGAGACATAGGCACACTATAGCCCTCACAGTATGATTGTCCAACAGGAGCACCTTCATGGCCGGGGGTACCGAGACCATCTTGGTGATGTAGGTTTCGACCGCCTTGACTACATCCATGGCGGCAGTAAGTGTACACCTGAGTACACCTGAGTGTTCAGTGTAGTAGGGTTGGAACACGTAGCCGCTACGTTAATCTTCCACAACGCGACGCGACGCCCGGCAGAGAGAGAGCCTGGAAATGTGATAAGTGGCCAACAGTCGTTCTGGAGATTTGAGCAGTCAAAGTGAGGCGCAGCAGGGCGCAGCGCGTTGGACGAAGACAGTCGTGGACGCCGTCTCGCGCATTTCCGAGTCCGTCATGCTAGCTCTCGACCAGCATTCTCGTCGATACCGGTGGAACTGGCTTGGTTGCCTCATACACAATACATGCGTGAGGGAGACCTGAGTGGGGCCACCTCCTTCAAGCGGTGCTCTATCTTCACTGCCATCTCGTTGTTTCCTCTTCTGCCTTTCACGCTTTCTGTGCCATGACATCGTCCCCGCCACCGCCGTCTCAGGAGAAATCCTTCGTTCAATCAGAACTAGCCCACTCGCTTCAAGAACAATCCTTTGGGATACAGAGTTTTGAGCTCCTCGAGTCCACAGACCTGCAGAGCAAGGCACGCGTTGTGCTGCTCGAGGGCTTGACGATCATCATCTCCCTGACAGCATTCGGCTTCCAGTATATGGTGAGTATATGTGCCGGTTCCAGTACTTTTGGGCTGACAACCGAGCACATATGTAGCTAGGAAATGATGGACAGGCAGACTTCACGCCAGCCCACAGTCCAGATGGAACGCCAAAGACGTTCGAGAGTCTCGAAGACCTTCTAGATTTCGTCAGCCAGCAGTATGGGGCAGCACGCAGAGGCGCGCTGTTAGCGAAACTTGAAGCCTTGAGATGAGAGATGAGGAGCTACGAGATTTCTGGATAACGAACAAGATTCATGCTCATCCATGTATTGTAGGATCCAGAGTCCATGCATATCTACAGAACAAAACAACACGCGATACTACGCACCAATTTCATCAAAGCGCTGAGGCTCTGGGCTAAGCTCGATGTCTAGCTTCCCCGTCTCCTTCCTCTGTTCGAATGCACGTTCATACATCTCTCGCGTCCACACAAACCCACCCTCGGTCTTCTGGGCTTGGCGCACTTTCTCGATCAAGTTGTTGATCCATTCGCGTTCCACCTCGTTCCGGAGGCAATTTGCCCACCAGCGATCCATGCTGTTGCGCAGCGCAGGCGCGTTCAGGGTGCCGTGCTCGCTCTGCTCGTTCAGGACATGCAGCAGGAAGCCAGCGTTGAGTCGTTCGAGTCCGAGTTCTGATAAGCACTTGAGGATGCGCGAAATTCGCAGATAGTTGTGCGAAGAACCTGCGCTCAAGCTGTTGAAGATCGGTTCAAACTCCCGGAAGATGGTTAACATACGGATTAAGTTCCTGTACCGGTCCTTGTAATTATCCGCGCGTGAGACAAGCCCAGTATCCTGATTCGCGAGTTGCATGCCGTAGAAATCAAGCATCAACCTATATGACTGGGTGACGCGCTCCACGATGTCCGGGTCGGCACGCATCGTGCTGATCTCGTGTGGCTGTAGAGGTTGCGACTCGTAGTTCATGCCATACTCCTGTATTGGGAAACTGATACAAGCGTAAGGGCCGCGATACAGGAGGGGCATATGGCGAGGACTTACAGCCACTGAATGAACCCATGCTTATATTCGAGCGTCGCGTAATCCCCGCGCCATCTAGTGTGTCCATGCACTCACCGCGCCTGTACGTGTAGATTCAGGAGAGCTTTCCTCACCGGCTTAGAATATCGTCGATTAGCATATTATCTGGTTGACAGCGGCATTGGTTCGAGTAGAACTCGAGGTTGGCATTCAGCGACGGGTCGTCCCTGTTGTCTGGGTATCCCTGTATGAATTCGCGCACATCGCGCGGCATGGGTAATCTGGCATTGCTCATGTTGAGGTTACGTTGTAGCGAGTAGCAAACCGATATACGAGGGAGGCAGCTGCATATAACGGCAAGCATACACTTGCAGGAGGCAGATATGCTTTCGAACACGCATTATTGAGACCACGCTAGGATGATCGATTGATCCCGTATCACGTTTCACACGCTTTGTGCACCGGGAGACACTAAATAATTTACGGTGACGGGCGGCACAGGCAGCACCTGCGCATCTTAACTTCAGCTTACTGCCTACCTGCTGACAACGCGATCACTGACCACGCTGCTGTGCTCCTGCTATGTGCCCTCCGTAGCATAGGTGCACCTTCGAGACACAACTATCTGGCAGCACTCGTGCTTCACGTTGCCTGAAAGACTCCGAGGCACGGGCTCACGGGCTCAGTGAATTGCCCATCGGCGCGACAGATTCATGGAATGATCATACCTTCTCACTGTCTTCCATTACCACGCGCTGTGCCACACGATGTGCAGTATCGTGGAGTATCATGTGGTGATGTGTGCTTGAGTCAAGTCTTCGTCGTAGATTGACACAATGAATGTCTCGTGCCATGCATCATGCCACGGTGTGGGTCTCTCATATCGGCCGAAGTGACCATAACCTGTTGAGCAGCGATTCTTCCGAGCCAATCTCTAGCCAATCCGCGGACGCTTGGACTGAAATGTCTTTCACCGGAGACTGACCGCTCTTTGTGCCACTGTACTCGCTACGCCCGGTAATCTCTGAATTTTGACTATGAGACGGATTTGTCTGTACGTGCAGACTTATGTTACTGTCAGAATGCCATCACAAGTGAAGTCAATACCAGACGTACCGAATTAAGCACGCTTGCTTACTGCTCTCAAGACTACAAGGTTGATGAAAGCTGCACTGCCGTAGCTTCCATCATCCTCGTATTCCCCTTCACCCGTGACCTAGTTTGACGAGATCACGATGATAATCAATTATCAGCCAATGCTGGGTAGCGCTGCGATGCTGATAGGATGAATGTTTTAGGTCGGATGCTATTGTCGGCATGACAGGTAGAATGGGTGATACCTCCAAATAGCGTGCTGGTTACTCATAGCTCCGATGTCCCCTTCATCATACTCTAGCCAACGCTATGAAGACTACGAAAGCCTTCTTCAAGAGATCTTTTTCGTTCAAATCGCAGCGATACATCCAGGAACCGCCTGGGACGCTTCGAGCGAACGATGTCCACAGCGGGGGGCAAACTTCCGTGCCGCCCCAACAAACAGCGGACGGCGTCATGTCGATAGCTGCCACTGAGCAGCATCATGCACGGTTCCTAGATGACGACTCGAGGCCGACGGAGCCTGGGCTTCTTGCCGACGATCAAGCTGGCGACGCTCGAGCGTCAGCCCAACAGGTTGAGGGAGTGTCGACAGCAGATGTGCAGTACATCCAGCGACCAAGTCGTATTGGCCGTACTACTAGTTCTGCGAGCCATGCTGATCGTGGCAAATTACATGGTCCACAAGATGGGCAGGAAATTTACAACTTGATTCGGATGAGGGTCAAAGAACTCAGTAGTCAGTACTGGCTCTTTCATGAACGTCAACGTCGCTGATTCCTTGTGCCTTCCTTCTACCTTAGACATCCGGCAGTCAGATACTGCAGCAATTGGACGCCGGACTATATCTGCGGCAACACCCGTCATCAAAAATCTCAACCAGACAGTGCGCAACATAAGCGAATGCATCCATCTACTCGATCAACAACTTCCCGATTTGATGAATCTTCTCGATAAGCTCGCCGAAGTGCATCCTGCTTCCAAACGTGAGTAAATCTCAATGTAGTGGATATGTGTAATTGATGGGTTATCGAACAAGTTGCATTCGCATTGGTGAAGACCGCCTTTGAGTTATATCTGGCGCGCCGCGATAACGATCAACGGGTACAAATACTATATTTCCGGATGAATGAAATCAGCGGCCTCTTCAGAGAGTATGTGAAATGCCGTCGTGGTTGAGTTGCCAGAGTACTGATGTAATATTCCTTAGGCTGCTTGACATTCAAGTGCTGACAGACACATTAAAGAAGGAAATCGAACAAATCGCGCACAATATCCGAGCTTGCTCCGAGGCTTGCGATGCGTACTACAAGACTCCTACCGTTGTCAAGCTTTTGCGGGCCAACGCTTGGGCTAGAGAGCTCACAGCATATCTTGCCCTATTCGACGGACAAGAGCGAAGGCTGACTCAGGCATTGTCAACGGAGGCTAACAAGAAACTGGACAATCTGCAAGTCAGCATTCTGAAGATAGAGTCAAGGTGGGCTATTGTCCCCAAACAATCTCGAGGTCTTAGATTATTGATCCATCCCCAGCCTTGACGAGATGTTTACCATCTTCCGAGACAAATTCTTATCGCCCGGCGAAGACGCGCTCCGGAAGGAGCTCACCGATACTCAGCTGGAATCTCAGCAGGATCTTGAGTCAATGCTGAGGAAACTCGTGCAGAAGGAACTCAAAGGCAACTCCAAGTCGCCGAATAGCCGTGGGACCACAGTCACAGATCAGAAGTTAGAATCACTAAAGGTCGAACTACTTGAAGACACGAAGGAGACCATCAGGAAGAATGGGAAGGAATTCCAACTCAAGTTTGACGCTGCTCTGCGGAAACAAACTGAACAGCTCACACGTACAATCCAAGACAACGGCGATCGTATCATTGATAGAATCGCCAACAAGATAACTCGGAATCAACAGCGGCTTGAGCAGACACTTCGCAGAGGTCAGCGAAATATAGAACAGGTCACTGAGTCCATCAGCACACCGTACAAGAAGATCAACAATCCTGTGAGTGATGAGTTGTTGTGAAGCGTATGGAAGTCGCTCATATCGGCATGGGTATGCAGATCTTTGCCGATCTCTGGAAGCACATGGTACGCGACTGCATCATGAATATTTTGCATCCCGATGTGGGATATTGATGAAGAGCACAAGGGTTGGACTGGCCATGCGGAATCACGCCAGTTCGTGATGGCCCTTCGCGACTATTTCAATGGAAATCTGGTAGAAGTGAAGAAATCGACGATTCGTGGTGACGCCACAAGCAACCAGATCGCACGGGATGAGTGGGCTCTTGCATACATTAGTCCGAAATGGCAGCACCGTATCATGGAGGCAATCGATGACGACGCATCAGGCTATGTTACCGTAGCTGAACTTAATAAATTCATGGATGCTCTGCCAAAAGAACTGGAATGGAGGTGTGGTTTTTCGCACTACAACGTCTCTTTCACTCAACGAACAATGTCTAGTCTGCCATGTTGGCTCGCGTACTGGGCCGTTGGTGGGAATTTTGATCTGACGTTCGATGATCCTTTACTGATTAATCAGGATATACCTATAGGATGGCAAATGAGCTCGAGCATGTACATGTACAGGATTCGCGGCATACTTGCCGACATGCTCAGCACTCTCACTGAACTCTCGCCTGAAAATCGCGATCTGGGCGACCAGTATTTCGACGACGTGTGGCAAGAGTTACTTCCCTTGATCGCGTCACTGGAGTCTTGCCCGACTTCGAAGGCTCTACAGCAGCGATTCGAAAGCTACGTGAAGTCTGAAGAGAAACTCCTTGACGAGAATCTCAAGGAGGTGCAGTACAATATTGATGCAATAGATACACTGCAGGTCAATATCATTGGAGGCGGTAGAATTGAGAAGGTGCAGTAACGGTTACACCAAGACAAAACTATCGTGTTATTCAACGTTATCGAACAGTACATCTTCTCTCTAATGTATCTGCTGCTGAAGAGGCACCTTCAAGTTCTCCGGGGTGGTCGGCTGATGAAACTTGATGAAGAGGAGCTCGAAACATGTGTGGAGAGCGTTCAAGTCTGCATGAAAGCAATGAACTTGCGCATTTCGGACTTGACCGGTGAGATACGCACAGCTAGAGCACTGCACATGCAGCTCAGATCCACGTAGAATACTTCCAGATACAGGAGCGTAAAGTAGATCTTCAATCCCAATTCGAGACGACAGCTTGTGGAACGGTATGCCTGATTATCGCTACTAGCCACGAATTCTGATGTAGCATTCATGTAGTTCAAGTATTTATACAATTCGCAAGACCTCTGGACTGCGGAACAGGTAGAAAGTCACTCCGTGGGCGACTTCGATAGGGTGCACGCTTGGGAAGAAATCGAAGAAATGCCAACAAATGACGAGACGCCGTCCACTCCTAAATTCATTGGAGTCTCGAAGAGTCCGACAGTGTCTTCCGTGGCTGACGTTGAGGGTCCGCATCACAGGTGAGCAACATTCTTCGACGGCCGGCTTGTGACTGAAATTCGCCAGATTCGATTGCGATTCGTGCAGCAAGACTATTGTCGGCGAGCGCTATATCTGCGTTGCATGCTTCAGTCCACAGGATGATGTTCGAGGCACTGTGGACTTCTGTAACAACCCCGAATGCTTTCGTCCAGGTGGGCGGTCGCTATTCGACCCTCGACACACTCAAGATCATGGAACACTGCTCAAAGTCCGATACTATCTCCACTGGAACGACCATGCATCCGTCCTCCGACTCGCGAGGTCCGTAGCAGAGCGCTGTCGAGTATTCTTCGAGGAATCAGCCCTCGTGGGTGAAGTGAATACCACAGATATCATACCTGTGAATGAAGGCGTCTCCGACGACAGGACTGGGTCGTCTCTACAGGAAAATTTTAGCACTCAGCGTGACACACACAAAAACTCAGACCAGCCTGCCAATTCCGACGATGCGGGTCAAGCGAATATGTTTCATGGGGCGCCGATAAACGCAGTTGAGCGCACTGACGTTGAAGAGAAGCAGACGGAGGTCGCTGAGACAGATATAAAGAGATCAGAAGCTGGAGACGCCCCTGAGCTCCAAGGTATAACACATCCTCTCCCACAAGAAAATGGGGAACATGTCGGAGGCAGCGGAGTGGCTGAAGAAGCCTACACAGAGAAGGACGGTGGTGACAACAAATCTCAAGGAAGCTCAGATTCGTCTGCGGGAGGAGAAACTGACGAGTCCAGGGCAATAGAAGACCGAGGATGTGCGGTTTGCAGGAAGCCACTCCTCTCGCCTCCTTGTTGGGTTTGCTTAAAGTGTACAGGATATTGTAAGTGTTGCTGAATATGGAAACGCCATGAACTTCTCACAGCGGTATAGGGATACCCGATTACTTCTTGTGCGACGAGTGCGAGAGCAACCGACTACTGGCATGTCATTCTTGTGGGACTACATACGAGCAACCGAGTTGGTATTTCGGTTACAAGGACGGTCAGTTTCTGCCCGCTTGATCTTACGGCGCTAGTACCTCATCTCCCATCAAACCCTAGATGATCCATTCATGTGTCAGTCGTGCATCAGAGAAGGCAAATCAGGGGATGCAAGCACCGATTGGCATATCTATACCCACCCTTTACTCAGATATCACCACACGGCTGCATCCATGACTGACTGTGCTGCGTCTGTCATGCCACCGGAGGATCAATTAGCCGCCGTGCATCAGGATATGAAGATTGTACAAGACAAGGTCGAAAGTCTTCAAGAAAAGATGGCGGAGGTTCAGGAGCAAATGCGCCGGATGGAGGAGCACTTCAGCTGCCTTGTCGCCAAGTTCGAGTCACCGATGCAGGCTACCATGAACGGTGGAGGGTTACTGAATGGGCAGGCGGGCAGTGATCAACAGTTGTTGCTCGAATGAACGAAGGAGGACTGGTCTGAATAGGCACAATAGTTGGACAGCATGTTCGAAGGAGCTGGAAGGATCGTATTGGTGACAATTCGGTCAGTGTACGCATGCCCTTTTCACCATGGACCGCCTCTTGTTCGCTCGCCTGGTCTCTTGTTTCAGAACTTTCTGATGCCCTCTCGAGATGGATCACGTTGTAGGATAGTACGTTTTTCCTTGTTCCTCGTCCTGGAATGTGAAAATTGTTGCTTTACCGTCCGTATTAAGGATATGACAGTTGAAACTTGTGAACCTCAGATTTCTTAGGAATCTATGGTGTTCCATGCATACGCCTCTCAAAATTGGGCCGTATGATGGGAGAGGCAGACCTTCAGCTAAAGCTCCTAGTCTCCGTAGAGCATTGTAGGATGTCGGCACTGAGATCGTCTCAGCTAGGTGTACACTGAAATTCTTGCAAAGAGTACGGTACTTGGTACTTACTGCAATGCAGTAACTGCATACGCCCAATGCGGCCACGTGATGTATGTATACGTAGCGCGACGCGACAAGAACGATCAAGCAGTTTCGCGCGACCGCGGACCAACCGCGGACAAGCTGCACTCACTCACTTAGCCTCCGTCCAACGCACCTCCATGCCTGCCTCTTCGCCATCCACACTCATCGCAGATGCACTCGCATCCTTCTCAAAAGCAACAAACCTAGCGGTACGCCATTTTCTTCCTGCCTTGTGAACCGGATATGCAACTTCCGAATACAGTTCACGACTGTCGAAGACAATGCGCGCGCCGAGGTGGCTCGTGTGCGGGTGGACGCGGAAAAGGCACGAGCGGACGCAGAGAAAGCACGTGCGGAACGCGATGAGGCGCGTGGGACACTTCAGGAGCTCAGGATCGAGGAGAAGGAGTGGACGAGGAAGATAGAGGGACTAAGAGCATCGGTGCGTGGTACGGATTAGCCTCGGAGTGTGGCTTACTCTTCCGTCGCCAGTTGGACAAGGCAGACATCACCGTGCGTATGAAGTTTCATCTTGGAAGTGATAGAACTAACCAGAGATACATAGATCAAACACCAGACAGAAACGATCACACAGTTGCGCGCGGAGGTGCAGCAGTGGAAGCTGCAGCTCACGCGGCTTGAAGAAACCTCGCGACAGGAGGTACTCGCGTGGAAGGAGCAATGCATGCGCGCAGACGACGAACGCTGCAGATTGTCTGCACGCGTCGAAGAGCTCGTCACGGACCAGCTAGCCGTGCGTTTATGCTTTCCGTCTATCTTTTCCTTGTATTTGACTACCACCGTCGTCCGATTTACGTGACGTTTCTCCTGATTTCAGTGGAACACCAATGCAAATGCCGCCCTCGCTCTCGCGGCTGCACCATACACCAGTCGTCCATCATACCGCCCCCTCACAGTAGATGCGTCCGGCCTCGAGCCATCCACCACCTCCACCCTCGCGAAGCGCGCCTCAACAAGCTCCCACGTACCCTCATTCCCCAACCGCGGCGCATCTCCTGTCTACTCCGAGAGTGTACCTCCACCTCCGACCCGACGCTCCAAACCCGCCAGCCAGATTCAACGGCCACCGTCGCCAGCACCTTCCACCGGCGCGCCCGCCCGTGTACCGCACCCAAAGACGCTGCCACAACCAGGCGCTCAGGTCAAAACCTTGCGCTTGTCCGCTGCCACGCAACCCGATCCCGGCGCGTCTCCTGCGCGTGGAATGACCCGAGCGCGCGTCATCCGCCGTGTGCAGGCCGTCGTCGAAGTGAAGCACGAGTCTTCAGACGACGAAAACGTGCCCCCTCCTCCGCCCGTCCGGCGCGCGCCGCGATCCGTGTCTCAGGGCGCGTATGTCTCGGTCGATGAAGCGGGCGGGCCAGAAGCCGGCGAGGACTCGGGAGAGGGCTCGGAGTATGAGCCAGATAAGCCGGCACGTGCAGGGCAGCGGCGCGACTCGCAGGCGCGGGCTCAAGCGGCGCGACAGAGACGCAAGAGCGCGGTCTGGGCTGAAGACCAGATTCGGAGGCATGCAACCGCGGCGGAAGCTGCTGGTGCACAGCAAGAGGAGAGCGAGGACGATGAGGAGGTGGCGCGCGTGAAACAGAGACCGCGACCACGGCCTCCGGTGGACTCTGACGATGATGACGAGCTCTTGATGGGGCCTGATGTGCGTTGTTGCCCTTTCGATGACGCGAGCGTGCGTTTTGATGATTGTGGCAGACGTCGAGGGAAGAGCATCCGACGCAGGTACCGAAGCCTCGGGCTAGTCTTGCAAAGACACCAGCGAGCAAGAAGCGTAAGCTCGATAGTGAGCATGTCTTACACACAGGGAGGACTCCCGCAACCAAAGTGGCCAGAAAAAAGCCGTAGCAATGTCTTCATTTGTATCACTACAACAGGCAGGTGGGAGGTTTGTTTATGTTTCGTCGCAAACCCTCGGGACTCCGTACTACATAACAGCTATCCTTATTTTCTGCGTCAACGTCCCTGTATCGCTGATTTCGTCTCCTGTATGTTAGTTCAAACCGCATGTGTTACCACTCTCTCGCTTGTCCGAGTCACGCGCAGCCGCCGAAGAAACACTCAATCAACATGTCATCCAGCCAGTCGTCATTGCGGCTGTGGTTGCTTCCGTGTTACCATTGTTGCGCGCTATACAAATACATCGTGTACAACCCTCGCCGTCCATTCTCACTAAGGTATAATCTACGGGCCGATCTGATCTACACCCTCGACGTTCGAGTGTACGGAGTTTTCTTGAACGACGTTCGACCGGGCGACATCAGGTAGAATTCTGCTCGTGGGTTGGTCGCCCAACACGCCATCAACCTTGAGGTCTGTCTCCTCTCTCGCACCCTCTTTCAAACCAGGTGCCTTGCGGCTCGTTATCGGTTCAGTTGGTTCGTTCTGACATAGATGTCAGATATCTCAATGCTGGGGCCGGGTGGGACTACGGGCGCTCACATTTGGCGGGTTGCGGAAGTACTCGTCATTGATATCATGGTCTGTAACTGCGGGGCGGTCAACGACCTGGTATTCCTTCTTGAACTTCTGGTCATTGTTATCCGCATGGCGGCCAACCCGCGCAGAAGGAAAGTCCTCCTTCGAGTCCTTGTGAAGCGACATTATTGTGGTACGAGAGAGCGAATTTGTGTGTGTATATAGACTGCAGATGAGTTCGCGGTTGTGAGATGGAGAAACTGGGCTGTCTGGGAGTCTCTTATACGCAGGGCATCCTGGCGCAGAGCTGGGGAGTGCGGAGGGGTGCGTCACTCTGATGTCAGTGTCGCCACAACAAGATCATGCCTGCTGCTTTTGGTATGAGACTTACCTTATCCAGGCGTGAGTGTTCCAAGGTGCTGGCTGAATTCTCCACGCACCGAGTAAGCACGCCATCGTTCGAGCCTCTTCGGGTTCAAATTACCGTGAAAATACATTACAGAATTCGTGTTCATTTTGGCCTGTATATTCAATTGTCCCCAATTAAATGCTTGTCACGCACCCATAAACTAGCGCTCATGCGATAGTGATCAGCCGACGAGCGCTACAGTGATCTGCACTCACCAACACCGTTGGCGGTATCACTTTGCTATCCCAGTCTTCTATAGCCTGATACTCGGAGGCAATGGCAAGCAAGCTCGCATTCCGCATCTCGCGCAACATCGAGCGCACAGGCCGTCCCCCGTAAGTGCGCCGCCTTCAACCCGCCCCTGCCTGCACCGGAACGCACTGCGCCACCGCGTCGTCTGCTATGTCCAAGTCAAATTACCAACTGTCCTGGTGACCACGCCCTAGGATTCCGCAGGCGTACAAATGGGCCGAGGCCTACGTGAGCACGCCCGCGCGCCCGCTGCTCGACATGTCGCAGGGTGTCCCGGGCATTCCGCCACCACGCCCGTTGCTTGAGCTGCTCGGCGCAGCAGCATCCTCGGCATCGACATGCGGATACGTGCCGAATGCAGGAGAGAGACTGCTAAGAGAGGCGGTGGTAAAGGAGATGAAGTACGTGTATGGCGAGGACACCGATGTCGTACCGGAGGACATCTCGATCACTGCTGGCTGCAACATGGCGTTTGCAGCCGCAGTATCTGCGCTTGCCGATGCGGGTGATGAAATAATTCTTCCAGTACCTTGGTACGTGAGCTGTCCTTCGATGAAATGAGCCGGACGGACTGAAGTTATGACACAGGTACTTCAACCATGAGTATGTCTTGGCAACTCGTCCTTCTGCTACTGACCTCATGCAAGCCAAACAGAATGACCCTTAGTATGCTGGGCGTGAACACTGTTGTTCTAAAGACGTCTTCAGAAGAAGGCTTCATGCCCTCCCCTGAGAGATGCGTGGCGCTCATCACACCAAAGACAAAGGCTATCGTTCTCGTCTCTCCCAACAACCCAGTGAGCACCTATTGGACCACTTATTGAACCACGCTGATGTTGTATGAAAGACCGGCGCCATTTACCCGCCCTCCCTCATTTTTTCCTTTGCCAAGCTCGCCCGTGCCAACAATATCGCCCTGATAATCGATGAGACCTATCGCGACTTCATCACCTCCGGCGTCCCACACCACCTCTTTTCCCCCTCCACCCCTTCCACGCCCGATCCTCACTCCGACTCAGAACCATGGTCCTGGCGCACAACGTTCATCCACCTGTATTCCTTCTCCAAGGCGTATTGCATTCCGGGACACCGCGTTGGCCTCGTCTGCGCGTCGCCCACGCTACAGCCCGCGCTACACACCGCACTGGACAATTTTCAAATCTGCGCACCGCGCCCGCCGCAGCTCGCGCTCGCGCCACTCCTCACATCACTCCGCCCATTTGTCCGCGGCACCGCCGACGCGCTCGCCGCACGCCACAAACTCTTCCACGCCTGCCTCCCGCGCGCATGGCACGTCGGTGCGCAGGGCGGGTACTACGCGTTTGTGCGCCACCCGTTCAAGGGTGTGCGCGCGCAGGAGGTGTGCCGCAGACTTGCACAGGAGATGGGCGTGGTGTGCCTTCCCGCGGGATTCTTTGGCCCAAGGATGGAGGAGGGTGGCGAGGGCGGTGAGGAGGAGAGGTGGATTAGGTTCTCCGTGGCGAATGTGGATGATGAAAAGGTCAAGCGTGTGTGTCTGAGGCTGCGGGAGGCGGAGCGGGTGTTCGAATGGGAGGTTGAGAGTCACCACGCTCTGAGTCAGAACTGAGAGGTAAGACGGCGCTTCCGGTGAAGTGACGGGTGGAGGGGGATTTCTTACATGGGTGATTTGCTTAAGAGGCAAGTGCATTCGTCGAGACATCTAAGATTTGGATATCGCGCACAATGTTTTCTCGTCTGTCTGGACAGAACTCAAGACATAATTGTGCGTCGGAACCAAGATGAGATTGACTCGCGACCAGACTCTTCCGAGTTTCTAGGGCATTACTGTATTGCAGCCCGTAGGCTCCTGGTGGCGGCTGTCTCCTGTAGACTCCAAGCGCCTGTTCACAACGGCCTACTGAACGTAATCACGTTTGAAGCGCTGAACCAGTTGCTACTAACGGCACTAATCTGAGACATAAGGCTCGTCTTCATGCTCTGACAGGACCTCTTAGTGCGATGGATTACCGCGAATCGGGAGAAATGTCTTGATCAAGTCTCAAACCCCACCTCGAATTCGTCGCACAAATTCCCTCGCTAACTCGCATCTTTCGTGAAATGTCTAGCACGACGTACGTTCATATGCGGCAGCGCCCTGAGTCTGCTTTGTCGGTCATTACAACAACGAAGTGCTCCTGTCAGGGTTTCCACCGCTGGTCACTGGACGCACACTAGAGGTCTGGTCTGGCAGAACTCAACGTAATCGTGCGCCTCAGGCGCGCGAGCCTCTCCACCACAGACCAATTCGCCCTAGTCTTACGTCCGACTCAGTTTAAAGTTATTCGTGTGCAATTGCACAGAATCGTCTCATACTACGAGAGTTTAAATAGTTCGAGGTTCCACCTGTCCTTGACTCTTTTCCCGACGACCTGCTCTCCCGGCTTGTTAACTTACGGCTTCGAGTCATCTTGTAGCAGTCTCAGGATCCATGACAATGCATACCCGACAGAAGGCTCTCTTGCTGAAGTCTAGGCAGGCAGAATTTGCAGTCGAGGAGATTGCTGTACCCCGGCCTGGTTCTGGCGAAGTGCTGATCAAAGTCGAATCGGCCGCTCTGAATCCTGTAGACTGGAAGATACCAGCTTGGGGATTCCTGCGCGAGACATATCCTACCATCATTGGTTTCGATGGAGCAGGCACTGTGGAGGAGCTCGGCGATGATGTGACAGAAGTGGCCAAAGGAGATAGAATGTAAGTGCAATTTACGTGCAGCTTATCGAGACCTTTGTCTGAAAAAATGCAGCATCTTCCAGGGCGGCTTGACAGAGGCGTCCGCTACATTCCAGCAATTTGCCGCAACGAAGGCCTCGCTCGTTGCCAAGGTACGTAGATATGAGTGCCACTTGAGCCAACGACTGAATTCTCTAATAGATTCCATCGACCCTGACATTTGACCAGGCCGCGTCAATTCCGGGAGCCCTTGCTACAGCAGCGTTGGGATTGTTTAATCCATACGTAATGGAACGCAGCGTAAGGCTATTCCCACCTTGGGAAGTAGGGGGGCGCGGGAACTTTGCCGATGTCCCGTTCATGGTCTTGGGCGGGGCAAGCAGCGTCGGGCAATATGGTACGAATGCTTCCATTGTCGAATTTACTGCACAACGCTGAAGTCTGGCTAGCTATCCAACTTGCTAGCCTTGCTGGCTTCTCGCCTATCATCTGCACAGCCTCACTTCGCAATGCCGAATTGGTCAAAGGCATCGGCGCCACCCACGTCCTCGATCGAAACCTATCTGCGGAGGGGCTGAAAGCCGAAGTGCTCAGGATTACCTCCAAACCAATCAATGTTGTTTTTGATGCTATTTCTCTATCGGAGACGCAAGACGTTGCATACGAGCTCATCGCGCCCGGTGGTCACCTCGTTATCATGTGGCCCGACGCCGTCGACGAGAGGAAAAAAAGTGCTCAGCCGTTCAAGAACATCGTATTCGTCTTTGGCGCGATAGCTGCTCCCGAGAATCAGAAATTGGGGATCAGCTTATGTTCGAAGCTTACCGCGCTGCTTGAGGAAGGCGCTATCAAGGTATGGGTCGAACCTCTGCTCCCTTTGCTGGAAGTTGACGACAGCACTGCAGCCGATGCGTGTAGAGGTGCTTCCGGGCGGACTTTCAGGTGTCCCTCACGGACTTGAGCGACTTAGGAATGGTCAAGTTAGCGCTTTGAAACTCGTCGTTCGTCCTCAGGAAACTGAGTGATAGATGTGCGGTGCGGTGAGATAGGTGTACGATACAATGCGATAGGTGTACAGTACGTAGCAAATTATCACAGAAGTAAGATACTTCAGAGTGTCCAGCACATCGTCGAAGTATCATAGGGGCCAGTATTTCAGGTATCTATATCAATGCTTAGCTACCATGGAATCGTAGCTGCCCCATGAATGTGAAATTCATGAATGACTTCCGGGTTTAAAAGACCAGGGTAGCATACGAAAAATGTTGTATCTGATTTGGCACCGCTTTTCCTGCTTTGGGAAACCAAAGCATAAAAAGCGGGAAGACCCCAGTCCAAGATGGCTGGGTTTCTCCACTTTCGCTTCATTTTCGGTTAATAGGCGCCAACCGAAAAAGACACCAAAAGTGGTGAAAGTATTGTCCACACATATCGAATTTCCGCCCTATTGCGAAAAAAGTTTGCAGTTTGCGATATGCCTCAATAGTTGATTGAGACCTAGCTATGTCGAAGTGGCACCGGTTGTCCGAACTTCAGGTCATCGCTTTCTGAGGCCTGCGTCGAGATGCATGCTTTAACTTCTGTCCGTAGGGCACTCAGCGCTCATCGCTCAGATTTGAAACCTAGTGATATTCTGATACTGCAGCACCGGATGCCTCGAAATTTTCAAGCCAAGTACTCCTTTATCGACGCTCATGATGTGTGATTCCGCAGACCTCAGATGATGCAAGTTGTCGGATCATGTTCTGCGTTCACAGATCGTTCTAAGCTAACAATACAGTTTCGATCACAGTAACTGGGAGCGATTGGAATGGGTGAATGGATGTTTCGTGGTTCAGAGAATGAGACATGAATGATAAAGGAACGGATGGAGCCCTGCTCGAGTAAATAAGGGATAAATACAGGAACCTTGGAGAATGGGGAGGGATCGCAGACGAGTTGGCCTATGCACTATGGACATATTCATATGGTGTTGTCAGAGATGGAGAAGAGTGGACGAGGTGGAGTATTGCTTGATTCGGGTGTTTTATGTTGGTATCACAAGTTGCAACTGATGTCTTGACGTCGCAGATGTCAGCCAGAGAACGCGATGGGCGATGGAGATGACCGGCGCTTAGGAGCGCATGACGAGGATGGCGGTGAGGACGATGACGACAACGATGAGGGCGAGGAGGCAAGACGCAAAGAGGCAGCGCTTGGCCCACTTAATCTCTGAGCGCCGCATGATTTCCATCAGCTCCTTGCGCTCGGCTTCCGTCTTGGTGGAAGCCCACTCCTCAGGCTCGCGGGGAGGCGAGAGAAGGATGAGGGCGCCGGCAATCCAAAAGAGGGGGAACACTGCAGAGTGGCAATGAGCGACTGTTTAGTAATCGAATGCAAAGATTACTTACAGAATCCGAACTTGAAGAGGTACATGGCAAGGGTGGGGAACTCGGCCTTGCGAGTGTATGCAGGAGGGTCCGCAACATACGGCGGAGGGGCATCCTGCTGCAGCGGCTCGCGGACAGCGTCGTGGCGACTGTCCTGAGTCCCAGCGCGACGGGTGACGCCGAAGAAGTCGTCGATGGGGTTCGTCCCTTCTTCCTCGGCGGGAGACTGGGCGCGGGGCGCGGGGGTCTGCGCGGCGGGAGGCGCGGCGAGCTCGAGCTCGACCGGGACATGCACGCCGGAGATGGTTTGAGCCTCGAGGTCGGTCTCGGTGGGCGCACGGCGCCAGCTACCCAACAGGGAGCGGACCTTGGAGATGGAGGAGGCCGGAGTGGGAGTGATCTGGGCAGACATTGCGAAGAGTTGTTCAGCTAGCTGAGGACTGGAGGAAGGCTTGCGATGTCGAGGGACGGACGCTGTGAGGGCGGTGCTGGGACTTGGAGGGGATGCATGGCGGGTCTATATAGTGGAGGCGGGAAGCGATCACAAGGCAGAGGAATAGCGAGCGAGAAGCGAGATGGATTGCCTGCAATCACAGCCGGATTGCCTCTGCGCAATTGCACACCCAGCCAAATAAACAGAGCCAAAGCTGGACCTACGTTGTTGCCAGGCGACGATTTGTTCCTGCTTGGTACCTTCCATTTATGGAAGTTCTTCCTTATCTGTCTTCAAACCACCAAAGCATCCCAGCACCTTTGCTTCGCACGCTCACGCGACTCGTCGTCTAATTCTCCCACTGAAGACGCCTGGTCACGTTCCCCAGCACTGCCCGACCACCCAGCGCCGAAGACAGAACTAGTAGTGCTGCTGATGCGCTGATGACACCCTGCTCCAAGACAGCACTGCCGCGGCGAACCTTCGTGATGTACCTGTCATGTATCTGTCAGTCGACATCTGCGACAAGTTCAGAGACGTAATACTTCTCATGTCGATGACAATCTCTGGCAAGGTTCTACTTCCACGCGACACTGTCTCTCAAATCTACTCTAAAGTCAAGTAGGGTGTTGCTGTTTGCTCCTGGACGATTGAACTACCCTGAGTAGTGGAGACGGTTAGAATCACGTCAATTGCACCAGCTGTGACCTACAGCAGCAGCATAGCTTGCTCCGCTGGCCGTCTATATAAAGCTGAGCGCTGAGCGCTGAACGCCCAATCTATCATGGCACGAACCTCCCTGAGGGTCATAGTACGCGAACACCGCATCATGCATAATCGCGCAGTCTTGCGCGCGAGTATTAAAAGCAAACTGATATATTACTCCACGGTCCAGTCAATCTGACACCGAGAGACCACACAATGCCTTCCTCTGTGATTGAGCCCTCCGGGCATATCATCTTCCTGGCATACGAAGCATGGGGTGGGTGCTCTCCGCACAATAGGTCTTCGTTAGATTGACATTACTGCAATACTCTGCAGGACACACGAGGCCGCTTTGCACCTTGGCTGCAAGGATTATGAAGACTCGCCCGACGTACATCACGTTCTTCGTCATGAAGGATCTATACGGTCGCGTGACGAATGAAATGAAGAGATCCTTCGAAGAGAGTGAAGCCCACCTTGTTCGTCTCATCCGGTTTGTGATAACAGTGATCCCACATAAGTGTTTCTAACAGATCCCAGGGTCATAGCGTTGTTCCCAGATTCCCCCGACCCTATCAACACCCAGGCGATTGATGCCCAATTCGCTGAGACGTATGCTAAACTCGTTGCTGGTGAACCGGTATCTTGCAAGCATACCAATGTCGATTATGACCCGGCTCCAGCTCCAGATATCGCAGTGGTAGATGTGCGCCCTCTAGATCACTGCACCGCAGCATGTGCACACTCATATCGCTACTATACAGTTCTTTGCTCTTCATCCCCTGCGTACTATGCGTAGCCTCAGCAAGAAGCCGGTGAAGATATTCGTCTGGTACTCTGGAGGCGCATGCTCTATCATTCCCGACTTTGGGCCCAGCTCCATGGGCGGCAAAGGAGACCTCTATCCCAAGGTCAAGGAAGTAGTAGCTCAGACGGGAAGGGACCTTAATGAAGTCGCCACAGAGGTGTGACCCATAGAAGGGCGCATTGGACTATCGCGCTGACAGATTTTCCAGATACTGTTCACTACCAAGGGCGAAATCGTCCGTGTGCCGGGGTTGCCGCCCGCTTACGATTATCAACTAAGGCCACCGCAGGAGGTATGGGTTTGAGGGCTGAGCATGGGCAGCTCTGGGCTGAACTGATCACAGACACCGGTGTGGGCACGTTTGGGACTTCTATATGTTAATACGTACGAGTAAGTGGCGGCGCAGTCTTGAATGCCGTAGCAATGTGGTTGCTAAATGGCGTGCAGCTGTTTCACCGAGACCGACGGCATCGTTTTGTCGTTGCCCGAATGCTACGAGCCCGAGGCGCTCGCGGCTGTCCGCAAAATGTGCGAGGATACGAACCGCACCGTGTACGCGTTTGGGCCCCTCCTCGCCTTCGGAAAGCAAGCTATCGGAGCCGATGTGCAGCAGTCGGGCAAGGGCGCTGAGATCCAGGAGATGCTGGACTCTATCCTCAAAAGCCATGGACCACAATCTCTTGTCTACGTACGCAGAAACGCGAGAGTCCTACGTATTGGCTGACGTTTGGTCTGACAGTGGTCCTTCGGCTCGATATGGTGGCCGACCGACTCGGACAAGGTGTGGGAAGTCCTTGATGTGCTGATGGAGAAGAAAATCCCCTTCGTAAGAGTCTTTCACTATATTTACTAGCAGAGCGCTCACCGTCACTAATTAGATCATGAATCATGCGTCTCAGTTAGCCGTAGTGCCAGAAGCTGTGCAAGACAAGGTCAAGAACTACGACCTTGGCATGCTAGTCTCCTGGGCGCCGCAGCAGATGATCCTCGGTCACCCAGTATGTCTCATCACACTGCCAAGATATCCACTAATAAGCTCTATTTTAGGCGACTGGCTGGTTCGTGACCCATGCAGGCTTCAACGGCGTTATCGAGTCGCTCAGCCAGGGCGTGCCCATGTGCGTTTCTGCCCATCAATCAA
The DNA here is from genome assembly GCA_000320605.2 of Gelatoporia subvermispora B. Taxonomy (NCBI): domain Eukaryota; kingdom Fungi; phylum Basidiomycota; class Agaricomycetes; order Polyporales; family Gelatoporiaceae; genus Gelatoporia; species Gelatoporia subvermispora. The sequence goes on from KB445793.1 coordinate 2,082,171, forward strand.
CGACAGCACATACCGGCTGATAATCACACCACAGGATCTGCTGGCCGCTATCCGCGGAGCAGCCTATCAACACCCTGCACGCCACTGAGAACCTCGACGTTGCATACGAGCTCCTTGAGGTGCGCAGTGGGATTGGGCTCAAGCCCATCTTGCGTACGGGAAAGACCCCCGTGGGTACGCTTGCAGCCGCGCGTATCGAGGCGCAGCAGGTCCTGGAGATGGCGTTCGGGGCGGACGGCGCGAAGAAGAGGGAGAACGCGCTGAAGATGAAGGAAGCGATCGCGCGCAGCTGGGACGAGGACGGTACCTCGACGAGGGACCTGCGCCAGTTCCTGAGTTTGGTGGATCAAACGGCGGGCAGCGCCTGACCATAGAGAGCGTCAAGATCGTCTGACATGTATGTACATCTTCGAGATAGAGCATGGTCGTGCAGATAGAGGCTAACCCTAACCACCTTGAGTTGAGCGTGCTGAAGTAAGCGAACGTCGGCGCCAAAACAAAACAGAGACGAGGAGGCCTTCCGTTGTCTTTCAAGCACTGTCGAGTGCCACCACAAAGCAGAGTGACTGCTCTCAAGTTACATCTGTTGCTCGTAGTATGCTTCATACTGCTCCATAATTGTAAGAAGATCATCACTGAAGCGTCTGGATTTGCAGCTCCGCGACGCAACCGAAATCACAGGCTGCTGGTAGACACCGCTATCTAAGCTCTCATCGCTACTCATTGTCATCTACCCAAGTTATCTCCGGTTGCAACAATCAGACAAACCAGTCTCCTTGGATTTTTCGGCTATATGGCTGCCATATACCGGATCTCAAACTTGCACTGTACCCGCACGAACGTGCAGCGCCTGAGCTATGATCCATTAATCTCGGTGCCATATCTAGCGTCACTTCTTGGCACGTTCTGACTCATGAGCAGTAGCTGTTCCAGGGCTGAGTCACTGATCTCTGCAATGTTCTTTGTTCTTTGAGCCCATGGAGACGCCCTTATGAGTTCCAACAGATGTCAAGAACGTGTCAGACTGCAGGCGTCTACTATTAATTCCTCCGAGTCGCAGAAAGGGACATGTACCTGCATATGTGTGCCTTTTCCGGAGGCAGATCGTGGGTTAAGTGCCCCAAGCGCGCGTTGATACCAACTTTGCACCATGCTTTGCTGATTCTCGAATGCGAAGTCACGGCGACTGTCTGTCCACCCACCATGCATGTCGCGCCCGTGCGCTGGCACGCTTAAAGGGTGCTAAGGCTTCATGGGATCGTCCAACCCCTCTCTGAGATTAGCTGCGATGTCCAGAGGCGACCTGCTCCGGCCTCGAGGTCATATTGTTTTCTTTGTGTACGGAGCATGGGGTACGATATTCCCTCTTCGTTCGCTCGATAAGCTGACTCCGTGAAGGACATACTAGACCATTGTGCAACCTCGCTGCCAGGATACTCAGATTGAGGCCAACCTACATCACGTTCTTCACCGTGCAGAATGTCTGCGACCGGGTTCGAAATGAGTTACCCAGGAATTTTGAGCCAGACGAAACACATTTGAGCCATCTCGTTCGGTGAGAGCTGCAGCTTTGAATCGATTGCATTCCTTCTAACGTCAGTTTAGCGTGGTCGCATTGCATTCTGACACTCCCGACCCCTCGATCACGGACAGCGTGGACCCTCAATTCGCAATATACTACGCAAGACTCGTGGCTGGTGAACCCGTGACATGCATGTACACCAATGTACAGTATGATCCAGTCCCCGCTCCAGATATCATACTCGTGGACGTGAGTTTTCGTCATAGCTCTAGAACAGCATGTCATGATATTGATACATGCAAGTAGTTTTATGCTTGTGCACCTGTGCGTGCAATACGCAAGCTGAGCACCAAACCTGTCAAAGTGTTCGTATGGTACTCTGGTCCGCCGTCAGCTTTCATCCCTGCATGGGGCCCCGCGCATATGGGCGGTAAGGCGGATTTATATCCGGAAGTCAGGGAAGCCGTTCGCCGGACAAAAGAGGATCTCAATACGGTTGCCTCTAAGGTTGGACAAGGTTTCCTTACTTGCGGGGAGTGCCAATAATGCTATAGATACTCTTCGAGCCTCGTGGTACGCTCGTGCGTGTGCCAGGATTACCGCCTATGCACGACTATGAGTTCGCCCCACAAGAGGTCTGTCGTATTCCCATCTACTTCATCAGACCCTCTGATGGTCATATGTTACAGGTGCCCTCTGTAATCAGCATGGGGAGCTTATTTGTACAAGCCGACGAGTACGCAGTAACATTCTACTACACGTTTCGTGTTGACGACTTGATTTGCATTTGTTAGTTGTTTCCGCGAGTCGGATGGTATGATCTTATCCCCGCCGGATTGTTATGAAGCAGAGGCACTTGCCGCCGCCCGAGAGATATGCGCCGAGAATAATCGTACTTTGTATTCGTTTGGCCCTTTGGTCGCCTCCGGGGCTCAGGCGGCTGATCAAGAAGTCAAGCTTTCTGGAAAGGGCGCAGAGATCCAAGCCTTCCTTGACTCGGTGCTTCAGAGTCATGGCCCCCAGTCCCTTGTCTATGTCCGTTTAATCTGCTTCGTTGTTTGCAAGCCAGGGACACTGACAGCCTCATGCTAGTGGTCCTTTGGATCTTTATTCTGGCCAAGCGACCCGACGAAAGTATGGGTCTTTATGGATGCCTTACTGGAAAAACGGGTCCCTTTCGTAAGTAGCAATGCCGATACAACAGACGACCCGTCATTGACTCGTATTTCAAACATATAATAGATCATGAGTCACGCGTCTAGGTTTGCAATGATCCCGGATTATATACAGGAGAAGGTGAAGAACAGCGGACTTGGTCTATTGGTGCCCTGGACACCTCAGCAAACGATACTTAGCCATGCTGTGAGAACCTAGGATATTCGTCGATCCTCCCCACTCTTGGCTGATCCTTGTGTAGGCCACGGCGTGGTTCCTAACACATTCTGGGTTCAATGGTGTCATGGAGTCTCTGAGTAAAGGAGTGCCTATGTAAGTAACCAGATATCGAATCATCCGGGTGCTGATGCGGACTATATACACAGGATCTGCTGGCCGTTGGGTGCCGAGCAACCTACTAATGCCGCACACGTCTCCCATAATCTCAACGTTGCGTACGAACTGTTCGAAGTCCGTAGTGGGAATGGGCTGAGGCTCGTCCACCGATTAGGGCGCGTGCCGGTCGGTACTGTCGAGGCAGCCCATCAGGAGGCAAATGACGTACTCGAAGACGCGTTTGGCGAGGACGGCGCGGAAAAGAGAGCCAATGCGCAGAGGATGAAAGAGGCGCTTGGGCAAGCTTGGGATGAAGACGGGACGTCCACACGGGACCTACGGTCGTTCCTTCAATTCCTAGATTGCCCAGCATGAAAGAGTTCACATCATTTTGCGCTCCACAAATATATGCTATCATACAGGCATGATACATGTCGAATCTACCTATCATGATTGCTACTTGCATTTGATCACACTGCCTGCGAGGTCAATGCTTCTGATGTAGTCTATTACGTGCTTGTCGTGTACGCTTCTGGTAGAACACATCAAAGCTGTGGATTCTGTGTTCATACAGTACTATCTATGTCCCTGAGTATTTTTTTCGATAAGAAGCCAGTAAGCCGTTCTGCGTCTTCCCAATGAGGCTGTTAATGATGCGCGACTCAACAATTTCAGTGTGCCAGAGAACTCACGAAGTGATTCGCGTCTTCCAGCATATGGACCTCGAGGCATGTGGTGCCCGCGCAATACGAATGTCATTGGACGGTCGTAGACAAAATATAATCTGGGGAAGTCCGTGCATGGTGCAGAATGGACGAAATGCTTGGACCACAGCTTATCTGTGTTGTGTCGTCACTTGCGATATTTTCTTGGCTCGTTGCCCGTCGCAGTTCTGTGCTGCGCAATATAGCAATGTAATCGAGGAAATCCCCTCGTTGTATGCACGGCTGACAGCATATGAGTAGTGGACCATTGCTCAAAGCATCTGGGGTCGATCGAAGGGTCTCGCTGGGCTGAGAGCTAGTGGATGCATGACGGTCGTCCGTGAGGAGCTGCCCTCCTAGGTCGTATGTGCCGATTATGTATTTATACATCGCCCGCCTAGCTCAATCGGATAGAGCGTCAGACTCTTACCGTCTGTAAAGTGGGTGTAATCTGAAGGCTGCGAGTTCGACCCTCGCGGTGGGCTAGTTGTTTTTTCGTGGTCAAACCTTCCGTCCTAATATATCGCGAAATAAATCGTTGTTCCAATCGGTGTTCTTTTTGACAGCTACCATAGTCATGCGATGATCAAGATGTTGGTATTACATGTAGAGAATCATAAACATGTAGAGAACCATGAATCTTCGACACCGTACGGCTCGCAGAAAATCGCTTATGATGAAGTGTATCGTGTGGGATCCTGAGTATCTATCCGTGAATCCGCCTTCACCCCTGAAGCAGCGACTACGCTTAACTCTGGAAGTCCGTTCGTAGATTTGTCCGGCTGGGGTGCCGGTATTGTTTCCGCTGGATCAACAACCGAGTGTGATTCGACATCAATGTAAACCTGATGGCCAGGCTATCGCAGCATCATCAGTACGCTGGAGGCGTTTAATCTGCGCGCAAAATATCTTACCATGCCGTAGCGGCTCGCTGCTATACTCACAGGACGTCTCATATCGCTCTGCCTGTCCTTGCTAGACTCGGAACGGAGACTCCCGTCGACGTGATGCAGAGCTGCGCTCTGCGACGAACCATACCGCCATCCTGCGCGTGAGTTCAGGCTCGACATCAGGGAGTTCGTATAAAGCTTTGCCAGTGGAATGTTGAATACGAGGTGTAATCCCGAAGACTGGGCACGAGAAGATATGAGACAACATCATATACTTTCGACGAGACACGCACGCTACTGAGGTAAGCAATGAGGTCAACGATAGCACACAAAGCGGTGATCAAGCCAGTTTGGACCGTCACTATCTAGACGTGAGTCTTGGAGGCGAGAGGGTGGTGTATATGGCGCACTTCTAATGATCCTGTTTACGACATCGTCTGTAGCAGCAAAACCAGTTCTGTGTTTCCGCTGCGAACCAGCATGAGACATATTAATGACACCGCGTCCATCCCCATTGCAAGCACATACCAGATGCCATACCAACGCCACACTGATGGAAGTGTCCGCGATAGCAGAGAAGACCAACCACACGATGACGATGGACTTAAACCTTTGAAATTGAACGAACTCGGGAATCATCCCAACAGCAATCGCTGTGCCGAGGCCGCCGACTGGAGCACGTTAACGCATGGCCCAGAGCCGAAATCGTATATAACGCACGAAATTGTACCAGGGAACATACAGCGATAACGGTAACAGCCGTGACGCTGCCGGTGAGAACCTTGACTCGCCACGCGAAGAAGAGTTGTACTTGTAGAGCAATGATGGCCTGGGAAGTCGTCAAAGTGCTATTCGTGTGTTGTGTAATGCAGAACTCACGATCATAGCTGGATCTAGGCGTACACGTGTGATTAACAGCGGGCACAGCGAGGAAAACCCGAGATTACCTGTCGCGAAGACTGGTCACAAGATCAGCACAGAGCGACGACGAGGTCAGTCGTAGTCACGCACCCCACGTAGCATAGCTTAGCGCATCTGGGTCGCCTAGGTACAGACTCTATATGAGCCTTCGTCAAGCCAGACACGAGAAACATATATACCAAACTTGTTCACGAGAGGCACATAGATAAAAGCGATATCGAAAGCGGAGTTCAGGGTATCACATAGGAAAAGGAGGCACACCTTGAAGGGGGTGAGCATCCGGAACTGACTGGATTTTCAGGCCAATGAACTCACGAATGATTTCATCCAGAGCTTATCCCTGATGTCAATTAAAATCTGTCCTGCAGAGAGACTCTAAGGAGCGAAGGTGCGCACCGTGTGTACACAGTGAAATAGAGGAACGTTTGGGTGACCATTATCCCATACAACATGATATTGAATACGGTCCCAATCAGAATTGGGCCATACCTGATTGGTGTCAAGAAGCCACGACAGTTCGAAAAGACGATACAACGTACGTGGTTGCTGCAGGCGAGGCCATGCCTGCTCGCGAGGGAGGCCGTCAAGTGAGGTTCTGGCAGAGGGAGGGGAGTCCAACGCGACGGCGATGTCGGATGCAAACCAGAACGGTCATCCGCACCTAAATACATAGCGATCGGGACCGGGGACGGTACGTTCCTGGCTACCACATTTGGCATGCGCGGATGAACTCATCCAGTCCCGATCAAGACGGCGTATTTTGCGCAAGGATGTACTGCTGTTGCGTGTCCGTCCCTCGTGTCAGGAATAGATGAACGTACGTCCTCTGAGATACAGATTGTGGAGGCTCTTCAGTAGATCGCTCCCCGTGTTGACGTCCATTGTTCCAACAAGGATCCTTCTATAGATTGAGCTGCTGATTAAAGTCAAACTGCGCGCTTCGAAGATGTTAGATGACAGGCCCCGAATTGACATAGTCAATGTAGGTGTACTTGCATGAATGTCCCAGTACATATTGAGTCACTCTGGAACAAACCAGTTGGAGCAATCGCCCGTGAAGCCCGACCTGTATGCAGCGAAGATATGTATCTCGTCGGTGAGTGATCTAGCAAGGCTACGAAAGTACATTGCCATGCAACGTTCAATTATCCAATGTCGACGCGCCATAGAACGCATATTCAGGTAAAAGCGGTTCTTATCATGCGCGTGATCTGTGATGCAATGCATACCCGATCCCGAATAAGTAGGTTCGACGTTCCGCACCAGCGAAGGGAAGGCAACTCCGTCGACACTTGCCGGGTGCATGGTACTCCCAGGCAAGCGAAACATGCTATGACACGATCACTTCGCGCAGGCCTATTGTGGGTACAGACACGAACGAAATAAACTGAGCGAGACAGAGATCCCGGTATGCAATGATACATCTGACCGTTTCCTCAGTAGCGAAACTGAAAGACACAATATCGCGGTCACCAACCTAAAATGCGCTTTCATTCTCCAATCACATACGTACATCCTTCCTTCCCTATCCACACCTCATGCACCTTCCCTGCGGGAACGTCAATCCGAGCGCCTGGTCCGAATGTTTCCTTCTTTCCGGGGTAATCGTCAGGATATGTGACCGTGAATTCGCCGGAGAGGATCAAGTGGCTTGTCAGCCCGGAATGAGAATGCGGTTCGTAGTGTGCATGTCTAGGGTCTTCCATCAGACATTCAGCACGGCGCATGAATTCAGACGAACGACACACGGCGAATCGGTCCAGGTGTATACGCGAGAGAAACCCCAGGAGCGTACCTGCCGTTCAGCTTCCTCGCGATTTAGGGAGGCCATTCTTGCAGTCGTCTAGTTGCCAGTACTGAGCATTAATTTTCGGCGGTTTCAAAACAACGATCGAGCAATTGTCGACTCGTGTACCAGTGCGAGAGAAGACAGGCGCAGATCTGGTCACCAACGCCGGGCTCCGGCAGTATCTGAGAAGGCATTATTCATGGGACAGGCGCGCGCACGTGGAGGAGGATGACGCGTCGGTGGCGCGGCGCGCGCGCTATACCGCGTCCTGCCCTTGTTGGTCGGTCGGTCACTGTCGGTCATCTATTCAATGAGACGACTATAGCGTGCAACTTGTATCCTCTGGCAACACCGCGAATATAACGGAACAAACATACTAATGTCAAGCTGGTGCTCCCTTGCTACCCTGACCCTCTGCCGAGCTTCGCGCTGAGGCAGTATTTTCGAAAGTGCCGTTCATAGGTTCCGACGAGGAGCGCACAGCGAAAGATGATGCACGCATGGTCATGATTAACAACGCCACGTCGACATTGACTCGGTCCGTTATTCTAGCGTAATGTACCTCAACCATATAACATTCAGATGCCCACAAGGGACACTGGAGACCACCACTGCCGTTGGGGAAAGGTCATAGCATATATGTTCAGTGCTTCGTTGCTGGCGCACTGGTCGGTAATGTGATGATGGGCGAGATCACACTAAGAGTATGTCAGTGTTTGATGCCCGATGCTCTTTCGACGAAGGTCGTGCTTACCTCGCAGTGAGCACACAAGGGATCCCTTTCGGATTTATAGGTGGACACAAGTCTTCGGCTGCATGACATGACAAACGTCGTACGGGTGAGCCTTTGCATCCAGAGGTTGAGACACTTACAGCGTCCCACTGCCATTGCAACAGCTGAAGGCGCAGCGACTGTCACGAAGAGGGCGAGGGCAGACAGGCAGGTGCGCAAATTCATCTTGTGTTGAGCCGATTTGCTGATCAGCGGTCGCAGGGCTTCGCATTTATATGTCTTCACTGGTGTCTTAACCGCCCTGGGGGATATCCCCGTTCTAACTTGAGCGGCGACTCCTGACGCCCTCGCGACACTGCATTGCAAAGTGACCACCGTCTCAGGAACCAATGTGTTCTCTCCATTCCATATTCTTGACACATGTGCTGCTAATGGACCAATTCGAGCTAGGGCTCGGTCACACTTCCTCGGACCTTCAATTACTGGGGACGTCTTCCACGAGCTCGAGCGCGGGGTTACGAAAAGTGCAACAGTCGCTCTGAACTTGAGTTCACAGAGCTCAGAGTTTGTGAAGAATTATGCCAAAGGACTTTCCGAAGGGTGTGTGACATGTATCCCTAAACTCGAGGTCGAAATGGTACATCGTGTGCGTCTGTTGGCGATCTGTCAAAGGGAGCTAAGGCCGTTGGACACGGAGGTCGCAGTTTCGAGTTTCACCAGTCGATGGTCGCAGCTCCGCGCTCGTTATGATCCAGGCCGTGTGGGTTCACAGCTGATAGAATGCCGGCCACATCTGGACAGGGTTATAGGTCGTGAATTACTACACTATCAAAGAAGTGCAGTTGAGTGCACCATTGTCGAATTTCCTCAATAGTTCTTGATCGGTAACTTACGGTACCGCGAGAAGTCTCGACGATCCTGGTCCTGTCCACTAAGAAGACGGACTGTGCTACATAGCAGTGGCACTCCGGAGACGCGCACGTCGGCTCCGGTGTCTCCCCAGTGGCACATGGGCGTATCGCCGGGCCATGGGTCGGGCCGAAAACATACAAGATTGCATTTTATGACATATGACTAACAGAGTGTACCAGATAAGCACACATACGCAGCAGCATGCGAAAGTGATGCTACCTCCGTGATGTGTTTCAGACGATAAGGACACTGTGTACGCGTCTCGGTTGGGGCTTCAGCGCCTCACCAATGCAGATGTACAGTTTTCATGACTGCTTCCGCTTTCTCGGACCGGGGCGCGAGCGGAAACGGGAATGGTTTGGGATGACTTGGGAATGTTGGAGAACGGTCAATAAAGAGCTTACCGATCAGGCACTACCTGACAATGCCAGTACTGGGCAGGTTCAACAAGCTTGATGTCCTTCGGTATCTTTGTGAGATAAAAACAGCCACGGACCCTGCGATGGACATCTCTGAGCCTGCATTCACAAAAGCGAGTTCAGGAATGATGCTGAGCAAGGTACTTCGATAATAATTTGGGGACTACTACAGGATATTATTGACATCGTGAAGGCTCATGAGGTGGTCGATCCACTGAAAAGGCCCTCTCTCCGGAACAATGCGTAGTCCATTGTACCTCTGGCACTATCCCAACAACCCAGTCGTGACACATTGACCTCAGCTCGCTCATTGAAGCTTGTGAAGGCCTCACGATACTCTCAGCCCGGCGGGGGCGCTGATGTGCCGTCATATTGTACCTAGATGCCAGAACTCCGCCGAACTCCGCCATGCATAGCTTTTCGAGCGTATTCGCCCATCGTTTTGATAGCAACTGTATTCTATCGATCTAGCATTTGATCTCAAGCAGGAAACGATTTCATGGCGTATGGCTGATCCTGTGCGAGCCTGGTTGGCACCCGGAGCATTGGTAGTCCAGACATCCAGAATGCCACAATGATTCAGCCCACTGTTTCTGCCTGCGGAACGCAGGACGATGCAGAGGAATCCGCGGGATATCAAACTGATGTTATCAACTGATGTCACCGGATGTACTGTCAACAAACTACTACGACAAACCCTAGACAGCTTCGTACATATGTGGCAGTAAGTCCTTCCGAAACTATGCCCTAGGTTATGCGATGTACCCTGCAATAGGCCCGCCACTACCTCTTCGACACGCGAAGTGGCATCTCAGTATTTGGACATGGAGATAATCTTAGCCGATACATACTCAAAGTAACAATCGTTGGACTTCAATCCGTACATGTAAGGGTATCAGGCGGGCAAGTTTCAACCGTGGCTGTCATCGAGATAGTCAGGATCATAAGAAACCATGCATCGTTGTTGGAGATACTGTACTAACTTTGGGGAACTGGTGCGGGAACAGCCACAGCCACAGCTAAGAGTTGAATTGAAACAAAGGTGACGATTGAGGTGAGGATGCGCATTTTGTGTCGTGAGGCTGATCGCTCATTGCAGAGTCGCTTTCAGCCCCTTTGTATGCTTGTCTCTTTGCCGTGTGAGAGCGGTATCGCAGATCACGCGTTATTCGCGTGAAGGCTACGGAGACTATAACAGGTGGGCTCGGCTGAACTGTTATAGCCTGTGGGTGGCCACTAGCCAGTGTACGGTCTCACTCGCGCATCAGGTGCCTCAGTATGAAACATGATGAAACAATGGCAGAAATTGGGGCGCGAGGCTATTTGTAGTGCAAGAGACACTTCAAATAATTTCATAATGAGGGGCGGGGGCACTCGAGGGAGAAAGTGCATAGTGGAGTCTGGCGGAGCTCAGGTGTCTATATACAATCTGGCGGCACGATGGCGCGCCCTGTGAATTGAGGGCCATATCTAAATACTAGGATCATCGCAATCTCTAGGGTCATGACAGGGATCGTGCAGCTGATGGAGGAAAGTGTACTGGAACTCGCTGCCTGACGAAATAAAAGACCTGCTCCGAGTTGTCGAGCAAGAAGCTCTCTTAATGGGCTGATCGACCGCCTCATGGGTCCCAACGCCACCGTCGAAATCTCCACGGAATCCTGTATGAGTCCATTCAAGAATTACAAACCTTATATTCCCAAGTTAATCAACCTTGACTCAGAGATTTCCGCTATTCTCCCAGAACACTATGCGTACTGAAGCGTTACCGGTGAGGATCTCGCGCTGTCGGCACGGGTGCGATGCTTGAGACTTGTGATCCGTCTTTGTGCTTCTTTGGGCGCACTCGCCCATCGATCTGAAGGCAGCCGTCACAGCTTTATCCTTCCTTCCCGTTCACAGTCGTGAGAGTTCCTAGTCCGAGGCAGATCATGCATAACGAAACCGGCGTTTAACGGAGGAAGCGCTCGAGTGGCTACATGACAATTCCGGCACCCTTCAAGCTCCAGAATCCAGTCTCCACCGTGAACGCAGGACAGATCCAGCACGTTGATCGCTCTAAAACTCCGAATGAGTCGTATCCCAATAATTGAAGAACTGCGGCTGGGTAAACACTCGAGATTCGTGGAGAGCAAGCTGGTCAAGTATACCTCGTCTAGCTCGGCGGGCAGAAGGCCATCTGTCCGCACGCTTCTTCGCCTGCGCAAAATCGATTAATTGCAGCTCGGTGAATGCGAGATAGTGTTGCAACTTACCGCGTTTCTCAGGCACCGCCGTTGCCGTAGCCACAGTCGCCGCGACGAGAAGGGCGCAAATGCAAGTATAAAGGCGCAAGTTCATTGTAGAGGCTTTGGTTTGATACACTTGTGACAGGTGCTGAGGTTTCGATACTGTCTACCTCGCAGAACAGCACACGTATTTATACACGCAGCTCCCATAGCCACCCTCGCTTGAGTTCCTGGGAACACATGAATTCTCAAGAAAAGACAAATTGTATCCCCATGAATGAACCACAGGATGTTACCCCAGGACTAGGCCGGCCCATTTTTGCGGGTTATGTCAACTTGCGGGATATGTTCCGTGTCCTGTTGAATGAATACACAGTCGCCGAACTGCACCGACAGGGCAGGATGTCATGCAGGATGTCGACGCAAGCGGCATTGCCTCGCTCCGCATATCAATGATAACATTCCGCACGCGCCTGCGGCCTTGTGGCGCTCAGGTTCACACCTGTGATACGCAAAGTGTCCACGTCGCTCGAGTGGAATCGTGGTACCGTCGTACTTCGCTTTGTACAGGTAACAAGGACGGCACCAATCATCTGTGCGGGGGCAGCGTGTGGTACCTTACATGATACGGTATACCGACAGAATCAGCCGTCTATTGCGGACCTGATCACAGACAGCGAGCGCGTAAGGTAGGATCTGGACCAAGAATAGAGACCGCCAAAACGCATGAGGTTGCGCTGTCCGACTCAATACAGCTGGATCGCTCTGATCAAAGCTTCCATCTTCGGGGATCGCGGTGTGACCGACAGAGGAAATGACTTTGGGTGACTGCAGTCAAATGATGAGATCCCGACCGCATATGAAATACAGCTATGCCGTACCTAACAACTCCGGATGAGTACTCTTGTGCTGGCTCTACTATTCGGCCGTTCACCACTAGTTTGGAGATGTCGAACGCAGCCAAAGACCTGACAATGGACATAAAAATGGACGCGTCTGCAAAATTCGAGCCGGGGCACATGCTGCAAAATCAAATCCGATGAGACTGGCCACCATTTGGCGCATCAGAATGACTACTCACCGTCTGCCGAAGCCGAAGGCAAGCGAGCGTGGGTCCATCTCGGGGTTTCGGTCGTGGGACGGCAGAAAACGCCCAGGGTTGAATTGAAATGGATCCGCATATGTTTCCGGGTCATGGAGGAATTTCCTGCACAAATCGGAGGCAAGTTAGTGGGCATTCCACTCTGTGAAATTTGTCAGGCGGTACCAGACATTGGGAACGACATAGGTTCCTTCCGGGAATGTGTACCCTTTGTACACGTCATCTTGGGTAAGACGGCGATACCCACCTGCAGCCCATCAGGTTGATATCAGATCCCACCACCTGTGAAACGTTGTGCGTACCTAGCGGGGCGACAGGGTGCCAACGGATAACCTCCAGCATCAGTGCATTTACATACGGAAGGCGGTCGCGATCGGCGTAGCACGGAAGACAGTCAGTGCCGATGACCGTATCGATTTCACGCTGTGCTATCTTCTGAACCTCTGGATAGCAAGTCATAGCCAGAAAGAAAGTGCAGATAGCAGATACGGTCTAATGGCCGGTGGGTCAACGACATGCTATGAGAAGAGGGGCACACTCACTGTATCTGAACCAGCTCCATAAATCGACCCTGCGGCATCCTTTATCAGCGTCTCCCGTTCATCTGTGATGCATTCCGACATATGCAGGGAGACGAAACTCGGTGTCGCTGTACCCTTTGCCTAGGCAGTTTTCCGACGTCAGTGGCCACAACTATCCCAGGTAGGAGCTCACCATTTGTTCTTTGACATATTCATGTGGAGCATCGTGCATAGCACGAACATTCTCCCGCGCGACCTGGGCATATCTCTTCCATCCGGCTCCAGGAAACCAGGCAGGTACGTGTTTGACTATGATTGCCATCATCTTGAGCTACGGATGCAAGATGGAGAAAAAGAACGACAAACGGGTGGGCACCAGATCGGCTGCGAAGGCCCCAGGCAGCGTCAATGCAGCGAAGTCGTCATTTGCTCTTCTCGAAATCGTGACGAGATGATCGTCCTCCTCTCGTATGCGATAACCATGAGATATCGCCAAGATAAGGGCAGCAGCACTCCTGGGGCATGACATCAGAGGATATCTACAGAACTAGAGCTACAAGACCCACTTGCGCACTTGGCCCTCTAGGTCCTTCGGATTGTTCAGAACTCGGAGCAAGAAATGGTGAGACTGCTCCTCAAGTACGTGGACGAATTGTTCCACATTCTTTCGAGTCCCGAACAATGGCGTAAAGAGCCGTCGTAGGCTACGCAGGCGTTCATCGTAATGGCTCAAGATAATAGTCCTTTCCCACCCTGCGATCTCTCCACAGACAGTGAGTGATGGACGATCCGAGTAGATAGCACCCCTCTTTTCGAACAATTCTATGGTATGTTCCAAGGAGTTCAGCACGACGTATGTCTGCCCGAGAACCTTGACAGAAACTAGGTCCCCTGAGGCACGTATCAGGGACCTTGGAGAGGCACAACAAGGTTAGTGGACGATCTACCGTATTCTTCACCCCACTTTGCGAACGTCTTCCATGGGTAATCTAGAGGCATGTCAAATAAATTTCCTATGAATGGCAGTCCTTTCGGCCCCGGGGGTAAGGTCGATGATCCCTTGTGGCTCATCCAGACCGTGTAGATAACCACGCAGATAAGCGCACAAGCGGACGCAGCAAATGCCAGTTCGCTGAAGCCGGGCATGATACGAGAAGCAACGAGGGAGAGCGGCTCGTCATCTGGTCTTGCAGTCGGGATTTTATGAGGCCGCTCGAGAGGTCACACATTCATGCATCATGACTGATAGGTGGCCACTAACACTGCACCCAGATGTGGATACATGGAAGCCTGTCAGGAGCCGTCAAGGCGCGCGGAAGAATGCTCCGTGACAGATTAAGCAAGTGTACGTACGTTGACAACAAACAAGGCAGGAGTAACACACCCCGCACCTGGGGAAACCGGGGACGATATCCTCAGAGACTTCGGAATGTTTCCGATATTCTAGTATACTCAGTTCGCGATGTCCACAAGCGCCCTCCGGGGAAGTAGAGGCATGCAGTACTGCACACCTTGCACATTGGCCGATTTTGCGATTCATAGCTATAAGCGCGGTGTCACGCCGCCTCGATCGTGCCTGTCTGTAAGACTGTGATGTCGGACTTGGTACTCCAAGGCTCGCAAAGATGTGTGTTTCCCTCAAGTTCTTGATGGCCTTAGTGAGAATGCGCGAGGTCGGTTTCCACAAAGCAGCCATAGAGTTGTGGACTTGAGCTTCGGGGGCGAAATTTCTGTGCAGTCTCCTGACACATGATTGTTTTCGGCAGCGAGAATCCGAGCAGTTCGCGTCTCCTCTGCGGATCGGATGGAGTCACCCAGGTATAGGGCGGATAGGCGAGACGACGGCAAGTCATGAACGAGGAGGAGGGCGTCTGCCAGAGCGTCGTGCGGCGCGCGCACGCGTCTGACAGGACGCGACTTCAACGCCTCCTTCCCTAAAGCGTTCATAACACCAGGCTTGCATGTGCTGACAGCAAGCTACGATTGATCCCCTACTCTCTGATCTAGGACAATCCACCAAGGACTCCTCTCCAGTAAATGTCAGCAAGCATTGAGTACTACTGTCCGTGTCTGGCAGCTTCGCCGCATCCGCCACCTCCGCATCTGGCGTCCTCGTCGTATTCCTTTCATCCTTTGCACAACCTATACTTCTGCGAGGAATGTGACGCTGTTAGATGCAATCGCTGTGTTCTGGTGGAAGTAAGCGGATACTTCTGCCCTAACTGTCTCTTTGAAGTGCCCAGCGCAAGTGTCCGTGCGGAGAAGAACCGGTGAGGGCCCTGGCAGAAGTATCTGCCTTGTCATCTTATTCGGAATCTCTCATAGATGTGCTCGAAACTGCTTCAATTGTCCGATATGCCGTAACACTTTATCGGTGGTCGCTTCGGACCCCGAAGGCAATGAGGGTCGTATGTCGCCCATTGTTTCGAACACCTTAGGAGAGCCACCATTCTTCCTCTTCTGCAATAACTGTAGATGGGACTCCGCAGAAATTGGTATAACGTTTGAGAAGCCAACTGGGCTCGCTGGTATGTGCTCTGTGCCACTCTGAGTGTACAGCATCTTAATAACCTTTGTAGCACAGCTGCAGAAGTTTGAAGACTCAGCGCCGGATGCACTCGAGTTTGAGCACCTGAAAGAGCACTTTGAGCCCTACCTACGTGCATCCTCCTCCGCCCTGCCCACCACCACAGCACACTCACACCATCACGTCAACCCTATCACAGCCGCAGCTTCCTCGGCTCTTGCCCGAGATGTCCCTGGGGTAGGGAAGTACAACCCTCTAACGCGCAGTCGCGTCGGACGCGACAAGAACGCTGGAAAGCAAGAGATACCAGATTACAATAGCAGGGTCGAGATTGGTACACTGGGTGCGCTGGGAGCAGGGGGTGGCGACTCGGACGTCGAGTTCATGCGTCGGTTGGAGGATATGGCTGAGGTGGCGGCCCTGGAGCAACGATGGGTGAATAGTTGGACTGCATCATTGCGTAGCAGGTGAGTACGTCTCTCGACGACGATCAATGGGGCTGGGACCATACTGCTTGCTTCGATAGCGACCTCAAGCCATTGCGGATCCCTTTACAAGTGAAGAAGTCGAAGCGTTGTCCTGCATGTCGTCATATCTTAATCAAGCCGGAGCAAAAATCACAATCTACACGGTACAAGATCAAACTGGTCGCGGCGAATTACCTCCCGGCTATACATGTCAGCTTGCCGCATGCCATAGCTGCAATGGAGCTGATGAAGCGGTCACCTTCGCTGAACAAGTCCCTCTCCTCCGTGGTAGATGATCCCTCTGTCACGGGTCTTATGCCAGGGAAGACGTACGCCTTCCACCTGGCCTTCACCAACCCACTCTACGACCCAATCCAAGTGCGGCTAAAGAAGGTTCAGCCAAAACCCATGGTCAATACGGACGAAGACCATGATAAGCCGCGCAGAGTGCCGTTCCAGGTCAGCCTACCTACGGCAGCCATCGGGATTGCTGCCTTCGCAGAGGCGTGGGAGTATGAGGACGACGAGGAAGATATGTTTGGACTGGAAGAAGACGACCTGGATATGGACGCCCACGGGGGAACGGGCAAGGATGGACGAGGCAAGACTCGGACGGTTGGTGTGATTGAGCGACGAGCGAATACTACGGTCATTAGTGGGGAGGTCATTCTCACGAAGGAAGCCCGGGGCAATGTTAGGGTAAGTCTCTCTCCCATCTGACTTTATCCACCAGCTGAGTTGACAACGACATAGTTCAACATGCTCGTGTCGTACACATATCGCTCCGATGATCCAGAGCCGCCCGAGGAGAACGAGGATGGCACGCCGTCCCGCTCACATGCGGCACCCAAGGCACCGGAGATGAAAAACTTTTCATTTTACACTGTAGTCGACCTTGGGCCCGTCGTTAGGCGAGAAGAATCGCGTAGTGAATACGATGCTTGACGATGATCATGACGTTATTGTTATACGCAGAGCAGATACCCTCCCTCCCGCAGTCGTGCCCACCATTGTCATTTCAAATAGTTTATAGCGTACTGATACCGTTCATTGTCTTGCCTCACGTCTATCTCCCGCACGTCCTTGGCCAGGCACTAGCAGTTCGAGAAAGTCGTATGGCGGCGTTTACAGTGCAAGCTATACGGGGCAGCCAATGGGAGGTGAGGAATGTACTGATGTATCACGTCCGCGTCAAGTCCGCCCTGGAAACGATGCACCTGGTCGAGATGCCCAACCGTCCAGCTTGTTCCGCCCCTTCCCCTGCTATACCCATCCAACACCCTGCATGTCGTCAAACAGGCCTTGCCAGGCGCAGGCTTAACGTTCATTACCACAATCTCAGCGCAGATAATGGAGGAGCCCAGCTCGCCCGAGGCGGTAATCTCTGACTCTGGAACTACGGGTAGTCCGCCGGAAGAAGCCAGGCCACAGGCAGGTCCTCTGCCTTCCAAGAGGGGTGAGATTGGCTATCAAGAGGGCGTGCATGATGCATCTCAGTCGAACGACGGAGCTGAGACTACAGCTCTCCCGGGGAGACACCCAGCAGACCAAGCGGGGTCCTCGACGAATGTCTCATCCTCTCAGACGTCCACCACCAACGGTGACTCGTCCTCATCCTCGCGGGCTGCTCCTGAAGAAGGCACACTGCCTCGCTCACCCTCACCCGCACCGTCGTCCGTCCGTTCTACCAGTAAACGCTTCATCGCCCTCCTCAAACCCAGGTCGAATCCGACCGTCTTCGGCATCCATGCGACCACCCTCCTTACCTTCATCCTCGACCTAGGGCTGCTCGGGGCCACCCTCGCTGGATGGGTCATCATCATCAAGCGGATGCAGGCCATGTCCACGAGCAGTACAGGCAACAGCGCGTTCGGCGCGAGCTCTGCGCAGATCTTCGTGCACGTCGCGTTCGCGATCACCGTTCTCGCAGAAATCATCTTCATCGAGCGCTGCATCTTCCGTATCCGTGCCGAGCGGTACTGCTACCTTCACCCCGGCGCGGTGCTACCCACCTCGCGCCAACATGCGGAGGCGACCATCGGGATGGGCATTGCTCCTTGGCACCGCCCGCCACTGCCGACATACGCCGCGGCGCTTGCACAGAGTGGCTTAGGCACAGGAGACGTCGAAGACAATGTTATCGCGATCCCTCCGCCGCCCGCGTACGGAAATACGCGTGGAAGCACTTTGCTGCTTGCTGGGTTTATTAGCAACACGCTGCGTGCTCAGCGCTCGCAAACCCGGAGCAGTGCAACATCGGTCAACTCTTCCAATGAGCAGAGAAGAGAGACGCAATCGCAGTCTGTGCCGGAGGACCGACCGATGAGCTACATGAGCGTTGACCCGGATTGGGAGGAACGGTGCGATGCGGATAGGGCGATGCGGCTCGAGGAAACGCTGGCACGCCTGGAGGATGGGGGTGCTACCGCGGAGACTGTGCAGCAAAGCCGCAGATAGGTAGGTGGGCTAGTATGCATGCCTAGATGTTCTGGCTTCTGATGCAAAGACATAGGGCCCAGCGTATATTCCAGTGGAGATTTTCCACGCTTCGCGTTTTCATTCACGTCATTCCTTGTACGCTTCCCATGTTGACTCAGTCGACGCCGGATGTTCAACGCACCGGAAAATTTCTGTATATTTGCTGGACATTTACAGTGTTCTTGTTTTCGGTGCTACGGACAAATGTATAGTACTTCCGCAGGTTGTCGACTAGTTGTCTGCGTTCATACTAGGTCTTCGTGTTCACATAGCTATAACTCCCAGCCCATCATTTTCTTGCCTTGAGATCACGAAGACTATGCGAGAACGAAATATTTTTTGGAACATGTCAGAGCGGATGACGACTGCTCGGCAGACATTCTAGCTCGGAGTCGGCGGCGTTGTTGGCCAAGATTCTTGATTTGGAATTCTGTAAACTCTCGCAGCCTCTCGGGATCATTAGACGGGTATGTCGGGGTCAGTCTCCTGCCAGAAGATGCTTCATGACCGGATCGTCGGCGAGGAGAGAACTCGACCATTCCAACAAAAGCTCAATGCAAATCGCCCTGAGCAGCATGAAACTTTGCAGCATGTCCTATCACCGCACTCCGCTCATACTCGGGGCCTTCCAATTCACGTAATTCTACAGCAAATGACGCTCTTTCCGCCCAGCTCCGAGCTCTTCACGGGACCGACAGGTGAAGCAGGAGCACATGCATGTACCCGAGGGTCGCTGTCAGAACCTGTTGCGCAGTGCATCTGACCATGGAATGTGCTCGTGCCCTGCGACGCATCTGGCTCGCCATCTTGACATTTTATGACTGTGCTCTCCTGGAAGTCGAACGGGCTCGCACAAATTGGACCTCGGAACAGAGGTCGGCGACGATGGCATCACAGGTCCCATTCACCCCGGGCCATATGGACCCAAAAGTCAGCCGCCTTCCATACGATCGCCTGACCAGCCTCTTCGGACGTCTCATTGAACGACAGCGATGGCAACGGCAGCTGGGATCCACCTGACGAGTATAAAGAGTGCGAACGTCCTGCGTGAGGTCTCAAACGTGAGCTCGTCGAGTTTCGTCCCATCGACATGCGTTGCGCCCTCATCTCTGCGGTGCTCTACGTCTGCTGCGCACTCGCGCAGTCGGGCAGCGTAAGCTCCTACATCAGTACGGAATCGCCCATTGCGAAAGCAGGGGTGCTCGCAAACATTGGGTCAAGCGGGTCCAAGTCGTCCGGAGCAATGGTGCGTCAATGCCACTCTCCTGTATCGGATATTTCGAACGTCTGCTGAGGCTTCCCTCCCAGTCTGGAATTGTCATCGCAAGTCCGAGTAGCACGAACCCGGACTATCTTTATACGTGGACCCGTGACTCCTCGTTGGTCTTCAAGGCGCTCATCGATCAATTCACTACCGGCGAGGATACGTCGCTTCGCGGTCTCATTGACGAGTTCATCTCTGCGGAGGCCATCCTTCAGCAAGTTTCCAACCCCAGCGGAACCGTGTCTACGGGAGGACTGGGCGAACCCAAATTCAATATCGATGAGACGGCGTTTACAGGCGCCTGGGGCCGTCCTCAGCGAGGCAAGCTCAGCTATTTGCAATGGCATAGATGATCCTTTTAATCGTCATTTCTAAATTTAAATAGATGGACCTGCACTGCGTGCAACTGCTATGATCACGTATGCTAATTGGTTGATCGCGAATGACAATACAACGTTCGTGACGGACACGCTGTGGCCGATCATTGAACTCGATTTGAACTATGTCGCGGGAAACTGGAATCAGACGACGTAAGTGAATTATATACAGATTGAGACACGCTATGACAGAGCAGTACAGGTTCGACTTGTGGGAGGAAGTTGACTCATCTTCCTTCTTCACGACTGCCGTCCAGCACCGTTCCCTTCGGGACGGTATCGCGCTCGCGAACGCAATCGGTCAGACGTCCGTCGTCAGCAACTTCGAGACTCAGGCAGCGAACCTTCTGTGTTTCCTGCAGGTATGTGGCTCATTTTACATCGTCAACATCGCGACGACCTAGAATTCACACACTCATCCAGTCGTACTGGAATCCTTCGGGTAACTTCATCACAGCAAACACTGGTGGTGGACGTTCCGGCAAGGACGCCAACACTGTCTTAACCTCTATACACACCTTCGATCCTGCTGCGGGCTGTGACACGATCACCTTCCAGCCTTGTTCGGACAAGGCTTTGGCTAACCTCAAGGTGTACGTCGACTCCTTCCGATCCATTTACACCATCAACAGCGGCATTGCCTCGAATGCTGCTGTTGCCACTGGACGGTACCCGGAGGACACATACCAGGGTGGCAACGTACGTATATGCATAAGTTTCACACAATGGAGCATTGGCTAACATCCACATGTTAAGCCCTGGTACCTTGCCACCTTCGCCGTCGCCGAGCAACTCTACGACTCACTCATCGTATGGGATCAGGTCGGCGAGCTCAACGTCACCAGCACCTCCCTCGCCTTCTTCCAGCAGTTCCTGTCCAGCGTTACTACCGGCACCTACGCGTCTACGACATCAACGTTCAGCACACTCACGAGCGCTATCCGGACCTTTGCGGACGGCTTCGTGCTGGAGAACGCCAAGTACACACCCTCGGATGGCGGGCTCGCTGAGCAATACAGCAGGAACAACGGCACGCCCGTCAGCGCGGTGGACTTGACGTGGAGCTACGCGTCTGCGCTGACCGTCTTCGCCGCAGAAGGGGGCAAGACTTTCGCTAGCTGGGGAGCAGCTGGTCTCCAGGTTCCATCTACGTGCTCTACTGGTGGCAGCGGCAGCAGTGGTAGTGGCAACACAGTTTCAGTCACATTCAACGTGGATGCGACGACGGTCTGGGGAGGTGAGTTCCTTGTTTTAAAACGAGACTTTGCATATTGTTGACTTGACGCCTCGTAGAAAATATTTATCTCACTGGCTCCGTCTCTGAACTGCAGGACTGGTCGACGTCCACCGCTCTTCTGCTCTCTTCTGCTGACTATCCCACCTGGAGCAGTACGCCATCTCTTACACGCACACATATTTACATTGACATTGTGTCATAGTTACTGTTGATCTGCCAGCAAGCACCCAGGTGCAGTACAAGTACATCAGGATATTCAATGGCCAGGTTACATGGGAGTCGGATCCGAATAACGAGATCACCACTCCGGCGAGCGGTAGCTTCATCGAAAATGACACTTGGAGATAGGCAGCTCGAGGCGGATGGCAGGGTGGAAGGCAAAGATGCGATCGATATATTTGATTCTGCTACTGACATTGACGGTGTCTGTTACGAATTTGATTGATTTACCTACTTACAGTATGAGATGTCCGACAGCGGAACGAGCCACTCGCGGCGAACAGTCAACACAGGAAGTGCTGGACCGCGAGGGTCAAAGAGCTTCGATAATAATTTTCCGAGTACGTCGACAGGCGAAAGCGAGGGACACAATCAACGCGAGGCCGAATTGCAGCGCTTCCGCCTGAGGTACACCGTAGGTGTTCGCTCTCGGGATATGGGCGTAGGGGCACTCAGGTATATTATGACTCACGTTCAAGATCCTCAACACTGTAGAATGTTACATTGGCTTTACTTTGTCAGCACAATACAAGTTGCATGATAGCATACAACGTAGGTTTAGGCATTGCCTATGCGATTACGGAGTTCTGACGACACAAGCTCGTTCGGGAGGGCGCCGGCAACCTGTGACCGACAAGCAGGATCAGACGTGGGTCCAGTAGGGTGCCAAGAGACATACCTTTCGCATACAGTCCTCGCCACCAACTTCCCACCCACTCTCGGCGACCGGGAGCATACAGTTGTCCACGAGTCTCTTGACAAGGGTCCCGACCCCGAAGCGCTCGCCGGTGTATTTCCGCCAGTTGATGAGGTCCCGCAACAGCTTGTATCTTCTTGCGAGGTACCTCCGCCTTGCCGGGATCGCTTCTGGATCAAAACGCGGGTTGTTGAGAGCGAGATATGTTACAGCTAGGGTCTCGCTAGACGACACTGCATCCTGGAAAGCAGAAAAGATAGCCTTCAGAAGTAACTGTCAAGAATGCAGTATTAGACCAATGGGATTCGCTGCGGGAGAGTAGTGAGTGACCGACCTCGTACTTGAGGCTGCCCTTCTCGACAGAGGCCTCGATCTGCTCAACCAGATCTGTGAGCTTGCGGACATCACGCCCCGAGTACGGGTCAAAGCCTCCGCCCTCGATCAGCTTGCATAGTCGTGGGATGACGGCGCTTGAGATCATGGCGGAAACCAAGTCCCCGTTCGGTCCAGGTTCGGGCTCTTCCTCAATGTCTGCTGCCTGACGGTGCGAATATTGGTATAGTGAGTGATACCATGTGAAGCTATCCAAATTCCTAGTGTCCTGCAGAGGTTCAATTCAGATATTGCTCTTGACACAGATTAGCAAAGCTGAGCACCCACCTCCAGTGGACTCCATCCTAGAATCTCGAGGCGTACCCAGAACTCCCAAGCACCGACCATGCCCAACCCACCCCACGCGCCAGTGTAGCTATCCCCAAATTTATCTCTCCACTCGCCGAACCACTTGCTCAGTCCTCGCGCAGGGTCCTTGAACTCGTCTGCTGCAACGTCTGCCATGACCTCTGTAGCTCTCCGCTTGAGCCTGGTCAAGGCCGTCTCGTAGTCAACTGCATCTGTCAGGGCCAACGAAGAGTCGGTGGAGTAGCCTTCTTCCTCTTGTTGGTCCCCACCGCGTTTCAGCGCGTGTCGCAGAGACCGGCGCGTACTCCGGGCGGCGAGCCTTTCGCGACGAGTGACCGTTGGGTTGGCACGAGGGGTGACACGACCGAGCTCATCGACTTCAGGTTCCGACGCGGGCTGTGGCAAAGTTCCGAGGAAGAGAGAGAGATCATCTTCATCCTCCGCTTGCCGACGTGTCGAAATCATATCGGCACGTTCTTTAAGAATTGATAAGTGCTCATCTTCGAGTGTCTCTAGTTGGGGATACTTGATGCCGATCGCATCAATCGCAGATGATCTTACGGACCGGAGGAGACGTACCTTCTCATCCAGAAAGGTGGCAACACTCTCGACCCACTCCCTAAATGCTGCAAACCAACTCCTCTTTTCCTCTGCTTTTGCTATCATCTCGCGCATTTCTTTCTCGCGCGCCTCGAGCATGAGCTGCTCTTCCCCGAGTGAGGCCATGGATGCCGAATTTTGAGCATGTGAGGTGGTGAGGGCGGTAAGGGATTGCGTGAGTCGTGCAACGGCTGCACCCAACGTGGGTATCTGGGTGATGGCAGGAACTAGCGCATGAGTCAGTGCCATGCATAGTACCCACAGGACTAGGTATAGACATACTAGGAGCCGGTTTGTAGACTGGTTTTTGCGCTGCCGGCGCGTACTCTTCCGCTCGAATGCCTGTACGGCGCAGCTGCTCCTGCTCCCATTCTATCGTTTCCTCGTCTTCTTCTTCACTGCATGTCCGCGTTAGTGAGATCAGTGTATAAATGAAGGAGACTAGCTTACGCGTCGGCGATCATCTCATTCATCTCATCCCTACGTTTCTTGGCCTCCAACTTGCGAGACTTCTTACCAAGAGCAATCCGTTCTTGTGCGCTGGTATAATCCGCAAATTCTGCCAATTGTATTAGTAGGTCGGACATCGCACAGAGAAGTATGACTCACCGTCATCTGCATCGCCAAGTTCATCCTCCTCTCTCATAAGCCGACTCTCCGGATGTGGTCCCTGCGAAAACTCGGACCTCTTCGAGACAGACAAGGAAATGAAATCCTCTTCGCCGCTAACTGCGGCCGTTCTCAACCGTTCACGCTTCTGCTTGGCCGCGAGGATAGAAGAACCCGACGGAATAGATGTTCCAGCATCCAAATCTGTCGAACGGAGTCAGAGTCAACAGAGAGAAGAATGAAACGAGACCGTGCCATTGAGGATTTACCAGATATGTCACCAATCGAAGTGAGGGCGGAGTGTTGTAGGCCATCGGCATCGAGTGATATATCCGCATCATAGGACATTGAATCGTCGACAGGTGCCGGGGGTCTGGCCGATGGAGTTTTAGCCTTGAGTTCTGAGAGGTATGCTGCATCGTATGTCGGGCCGCCATTCGACTTAGATGGAGTAGCAGTCGGATCGTAATTTGAGGTCAAGACACTTTTATGTGTGCAGTAAGAACAACGTATGTGAAACGTAAACACCACAAGAATACACACCTCGTTGATGCAGGGTGTGTTCCTAGCGCTAGTTTACGACTGAGGTTAGACTTCTTCAACTGGAACACTTCCTCATCCCCCTCCTGTCCACCAACTATTAGCAACTGTCCTAAGACAGCAATAGAACGTCTCACAGGTTCATCTCCTCCAAAGCTGAGACGCGACTTTGGCTTTGCTCGCGACTTCTTCTTGAGTTTCGTGGCTAGTGTGCTGGGGGACTCCTCGCGGCTCTCGGAGTCTACAGTTGCGTCTGTGATGTCTGGCGTTGAGGTGCGGCCGCGTACTCCAGGCTTCGACTTTGCTTTCTTGAATATGACAGGTACATCGGCCATGGCAGCGAGATGCAAAGCGCGTAGAATGGCAAGTCTGTTGAGAGTGCCCCGCGCGGAGAACGTAGAGGTCAATAAAGACACCGTACACGTGACTCGGCATAGACATCGGCGCGATTTCCAATTTTCCCACGCCTCGATCCCTGCTTGTGACCGCGATGTCGGCGCGCCCACGCCCCAGACCGCGTCCGCGTCCCGTCACTTCCCAGCCCAGCGCACCCTCGCCACCCGACCCTTCCTCCTCCTCCCATGCGGCCCCAACTCCTCCTCCAATTACGCTGCTCGATGAGGAGGACGGAGATGCCATGTTTTTCAAGAACCATTCGCGAGATATGCGGAAATGGAATCAGTTAACGAAGAGGGCAGAAGGTGCGCCACCGACGCGTGACGCGCGACTACACCGTCGTAACCGCTGTATATCATGTAGCAAAGGCGCAGAAAGAGGCTGCTGAAGATGACGGGTCTGACGCAGAGGCCCCTCGTCGCCCCGGACGGCCTCGGAAATACAAGAAATCAGGATCTAATGCAGCACTGCCTGAATGGACCAAGATGCCGGCTAATGAGATACAGTGAGTAGTGCCACTACTCTTGTGGTGTAATATCTCGTATGCTTTGGATCGCCGAAAGTTTGAAAACTTTGGAACCGTCGGCCACATTACATTCGGCGTGCTTCGTGCGTAGTATCAATTGCTCGATCTCAGCTGCCGAATGTAGCGCACACATGTGATGCAAGGTGCACACCCATGGTGTATGACTGTCTGGCATTATCTGCCATTTGAGCATTTGAGATCGTGTTGTTCTGCGTGATCCAATGGCGATAACTAATACGAACTGTAGTATTCTCTCCTCTGATGAGGATTCAATCGAGATCCTGGATCAAGCAGAGAGCAAGAATGCAACAAAGTCCGTTGATACAGCGTCGCCGCAAAAACGAGCAAGAAGTCGGTCTCGATCTATTACCCCACCGCCAGCCTTACCCGCACATGTCATTCAGAATGCACGCAATACCGTGCAGTAAGTGCCCTACTGGGAATGTATACGGTTGTACTTGACAATGTTCACAGACAGATTCTCGGCATCACCCGCCGAGCGCCATCTCCGACCTACATGGGAGACGAGTCTACGGACACTATTGAGCTCGACCCTGAGCTAGCCGCCATTGCAGCACAAGTCCAGTCTCAAGCGCAACGAGGTGACCCGGATGCAGCACGATTAGACCATGGGGGACCTGAGCGTGTCAAAGTCAAAGTCCGCTGGAAATGCCATCCGCTCAATCCCAATGGCAGGTCGAATGTGTGGGAGTTCGACATGCGGAGGGTGTGTGCACGGTTACTGGTCATATGCACTACGAAGCTGACTTTCTATAGCACGACACCTTCCATCGGATCTTCGACGAAGTCGCAGATATTGCTAGCATAGCGTCGAGTAGTCTCTTTGTAAGCTTTGAAGGCAGCCATGTGTACGGATCCGGAACGCCTCACAGCCTGGGCGCATGGGCGGATCTCGAACTTGGTATGCACATCACGCTAAATCCGTTATGACAAAGACGCTGAAGTATACTTACGCAGAGGCATGCGATCGGGCAACACACGAACACATCCAGGCGAATAAACGTCAGCGCTCGCTATCTGTTCAACCCGTGCAGAATCCGGCCAACGTCTCCGACCACGAGCGCTCACTCTCACCCACCCTGGAGGAATCCGATGAAAATTCTGTCGTCGAATCTGCGAGCGGCACGGATACTTTCCGACTCACTCTCCGGTCTGCGAAGACAAAGGACGTGACTCTTACTGTGCGGTCGACTACAACGTGCGCTGCGATTATCAAGGCATTCCTCAAGAAGACCGGTCTCGCCGATCAGTATCCCGGCATCAGTGCCTCCCCCTCGAAGGCCAAAGCGAAAAGAGGGAAAGCTGCTGCGGTCGCTGAGCCGAGACTATCTCTGGACGGAGATAAGTTAAATCCTGCATCTGAGATTGGAGATGCGGACCTGGAAGACGGTGACCAGGTCGAAGTTGTCGGACTGTGACGTTGGGCTCACGACTACGATGCGTATACTGGATCTGGCGTGCTCTTTATGGTTTTTTTCTGTGTCTGTCATAGCATATATCTTTGTACTTCTCAACCTGTGTATCCTGTTAGCAAACGTATGGGTATCCCGACCATCTGCGGGTCGTGGCTGAAGGAGAGCTGCTTGATGCGTTCTGTTACGACCACGTGATGTGCTTCCTTATTGGGTTTTCAGTGCGATCGCCACAGTTGCCACAACCTGTAGATCGTCTGCTTACTGAGTACAACTTCCACCTACACCTCTTTCATTCTATTGCTCAATCTACGCGTATCTGCCATGTCGAACGTATTCTCTCTTCACGGCCGGGGCCTGAAGCTCGATACGCGCGCGGATATCGAGCCGCACCTCAAGGACGTGCCCACAACGATCGAGGAGATTCACCTCGGAGGGAACACCATCGGCGTAGAGGCTGCCCAAGCTCTGGCAGAGTTTCTCGCAAAGACCACAGCCCTCAAGGTGAGCCTGTCAGATGCCCCAATCTCGAACATCCTCCTCTGACTCCTACTTCGTGCAGGTCGCCGACTTTGCGGACATCTTCACCGGCCGGCTGATCAGCGAGATCCCGCAGGCCCTCTCCGCGATCTGCGACGCGCTCATCGACAAGGACACGCTCGTCGAGCTCGACCTCTCCGACAACGCGTTCGGCGGGCGCTCCGTCGACCCCATGGTGCCCTTCCTCACGCAGAACCGCGCCTTCCAGGTGCTCAAGCTCAACAACAACGGGCTCGGCCCCGCAGGCGGCGCGGTCATCGCCCGCGCGCTCCTGCGCTCCGCCGAGCTCAGCAAGGAGGCCGGCCAGCCGTCGAACCTGCGCACGGTCATCTGCGGGCGCAACCGCCTCGAGGACGGCTCCGCGCCCGCGTGGGCCGCCGCGTTCCGCGCGCACGGCGCGCTGCGCGAGGTGCGCATGCCGCAGAACGGCATCCGCATGGACGGCATCGCGGCGCTCGTCGGCGGGCTCAGCGCGTGCGCCGCGCTCGAGCACCTCGACCTCCAGGACAACACGTTCGGCGAGGCGGGCGCGGCCGCGATGGCCGGCGCGCTCGGCGGCTGGCCCGGCCTCCGCACGCTGAACCTGTCCGACTGCGTCCTCGCGGACGAGGGCGCCGTCTCCCCCGTCGTGGAGGTCCTCGCGGGCGGGTCGAACCCGAAGCTCGAGACTCTGCAGCTCCAGAACAACAACCTCGAGACGCAGTCGTGGGCCATACTCGCGCAGGGCATCGCAAGTCTGCCAATTCTCAAGACGCTTGAGGTGCAGTGGAACGAGGTTGAGGATGATGATGAGAGCATCTCCGCACTGCAGAGTGCGTTCAAGAAGAGAGGAGGCAAGATTGTTCTAGACGATGACGAAGAGGAAGAAGAGGAAGAAGCAGAAGAGGAGGCAGAAGAAGAAAAGGAGGAAGAGGCGGAGGCAGCGGTTGCTGCTGACGAGCCACTCGCGCAGGATGATGTTGCCGCTGCGGACGCTGTACTCAAGGCCATCGCGAAGAACCATCAGGACGCGACAGACGACCTTGCAGATCTCATGAGCAAGGTGGCTATCTAGTGAGATGTTATTTTGATAGGGATTTCATGTCGTCTGCATCAGGGTTTTCACGTTTTGTCTTCTGTACTGTTTTCGTTGCATTGTATTTTGGTGACCGCACACTGTTAGCCGCAATTTTTTTCCGTAGACACATTTTCCTCCAGAAGGATTACACACAAAGAGCTTAATTTCAGTCTTTTATGTAGTTCGTCCTAAGGTAAACATTGCTACAACCATTCCCCTCTATCATGAGATTTTCACCCTTCGAAGACGAAGTTGGCACCAATCTGTATGGCACATTGTGAATTTCGCAAAATATTCGACACACTTTCTCTACTCACCTTGTGGACGGGGCCAGAGGGAGACGCCTCGTTCAGACGCTGGGTGTCAAGAGCGAGACCGAAGGAAGCACGAACACCAGGGCGGAGCGACTGGGTGTACGCTAAGACACGCAAGTCAGATCCAGTAGCTTTCATCCGTGATGACGTCACATACCAAGCGCAAGAGTACCCGAGTTGTTGATCTTCGCCTTGATGAAGGCAGCGTTGTCGAGGTAGCTGCAAACACACGCGTCAGAACCTGCATCGAACTCAAAAAGACGCATATATGCCACGCACGTCTTGCAGCCGACCTCGAGCTTGATGCCCTGGGTGGTCGCCTTGGTGTCGTAGATAGCCTTAGCGCCCGCCTCGACGTCAGG
Source organism: Gelatoporia subvermispora B (assembly GCA_000320605.2). Taxonomy (NCBI): domain Eukaryota; kingdom Fungi; phylum Basidiomycota; class Agaricomycetes; order Polyporales; family Gelatoporiaceae; genus Gelatoporia; species Gelatoporia subvermispora. The sequence continues at coordinate 2,111,727 of KB445793.1, forward strand.
GCTGACGCGGTGGTAGTAGCTCGCGGAGAAGATGCTGAGGTTGCTGAGGCCGTGGAGGGCGACAGCGTACTCGGGCGCGCTGTAGCCGACACCGGTCGCGTAACGGGTAACGCGGCCCTCAGTCACGTTGTAAGAAGCCTCAGCACCGACGAGGAAGCCATCACGGCCGAGGACGGTGTCAGCGGTGAAGGTGGGACCCTGTATGACGCGTTTTCAGCTGACACGTCTATATACGGAAAACACGAAATGGCGCACCTTGAAAAGGTCAAGGAAAGCACGGGTGTGGAGGCCAGGCTGCTTGTAGGTGGTGGTGAGGAGAGCAGACTTGGAGCCGCTGTCGGGGGTGAGGGTGGTGTTGAGGTCGATCTTGAGGCCAGTGGCGATCTGGTTCTCGAGCTCGACGAGGGTGCGGAGGGTGTTGGAGGTGGTCCAGGCCTGGGTGAGGGTGAGGCCGTGCTTCTTGTCGGCGTACTTGCCCTCGAGGTCACCGGTGATGTGGTTCGACTTGGAGTCGAGGGTGCCGTTGACCTTGAAGGTGACGTTGGAGGGGGTCGAGGTCTTGACCTCGAGGGAGGTGCCCGAGGTGTGGAAGTCCCGGCTGAGGAGGTCGTTGGAGGACTTGCCGAGGTCCTACACGCGTCGCGCACGCGGAGATGGGCGCGATGGTGAGCACGATGCGCCCGACGACGACGAAAACACGGTCTGTACCTTCCAGGACGGGGGAACGGGCTGAGGGAGAGACATGGTTGTGAGGATGTGCAGTGACGTTGAAGAGATGGGGCGCTGAGAATTTATGCGCTTTATGGCTCGGCTGGTCCCGGGAGTGTGTCACGGTCGTCAGCTGGCGTGCACGTTCGCGCCATCCAGTACGACGCGCGGCCGCTGTCTGCAGCGCGGACACGTAACCCATCGGGCACCTCTCTTATCGTGCCATACAAGCACCTCATACAAACAATGCTATTACTGTCCTAGTTCAACATTAATGCACGCGGGCTAGCAGCGGCGGGGATGCGCACAACGGCGGGGGACGCGTCTCGTGGAGCGAGCGACCCAGCTGCACCCGTGCCCGCGCCGCCCCAGTCGCTTATTGGTCCGTACCTGGTCTTTCGCTGGGGCGTCACGTTCTCCTCGACATTCCGCTCGTCGGGTCCCGGTCTCTGCTCGCTGCCCGCTGCGCCCAGCGCACCGCCGCCTGCCGCCATGTTGGTGGGTCCGCTGGCTGACGCGAACCTTCCATGCCAGTGCGAGCACCGTGCAGCCAAGTTTGGTCAAGGAGTGCTGACATAAGCCCGACATGCTTCGCCCTCTTCTGCGCCCAACTCTCCGGCGCAACGCCTCCTTGTTCTCCTCCTTCCGTGCGCCCAGGATGCTCAAGTGGATCACCCCCGATGTACGTGATCCGTCGCGTGGCATCGGTCTTTGTGCGGAGAGGCTCATCGCGGCCCAATCCAGGAACTGGCCGCGCTGATCAAGAGCGAAAAGGCCCCCATGCAGGACTACTGCGTCGTGGACGTGCGCGACGACGACTGGCACGGCGGGAACATCAAGGGCGCGCACAACTCGCCCTCTCATGAGTTCCTCTCCAAGGTCGACGACCTCGTCGAGCGCACAAAGACCGTACCCACCGTCATCTTCCACTGCGCCCTTTCGCAGGTCCGGTGCGTGCCCGCGCTTGTCCTGCGTGTCCTGTCCTACTGACCTCATTCCGCAGCGGGCCCAAGGCCGCACGGGTAAGTTTTTCCTCCCGGTCGACGCTCTCGACCGCTCGCCGCGTCGAAGCGCGCTGAATGTTCGGTGCGCGCCGCAGATCTACTCGGAGACACGTGACATCCTCCAATCCAAGGGCCAGGACTCGGCGCACGAGGTCTACGTCCTCCGCGGCGGCTTCCAGGACTTCCAGGCGAAGTTCAAGGATGATCCCGAGCTCGTCGAGAACTGGGACAAAGAGGTCTGGGGAACAGAGCTCGGTATCTGACGTTGTATCCTCATCTTGCTTCTCTCTTGGTGCTGATGACGGCGAGCATTGTGGTCGTGCATTGCTACCCAACCGTAATATGTAATGGAATGTATGTATTCCTAGCCCACTTACTAGATACATGAGATATACATGCTGCACGTCCGGGCTGCCGCATATCGAGTTGTGCATAATGGAGAACTGCAAGAGGAGAATCACGAGTCCGCAGGCTTGTCTGCTGGAGATTCTTCCTGCTTTTTGACGAACCGCGCCGGTATCTGCTCGACGACTTGTTGCAGCTTGCGGCGCTCGTCTTCCCTCGCTCGCCGGCAGATCGACCTAAGAAGCATCATCGTGAGCCGGTGGCGAGAAACCGGAGGAGGAACGCACCATGTGCCCATCGAGACCAGCATGAAGGTGCCGACTGCCCAGTTGGAAGCGACAAATGCACCTGCAGCCACAAGAGACGTTAAGAAAGTGCACACCTGCGAGAGCAAATCGAATACGCACCTGCAGACATCCCACGGATGACCCCGACGCCCGCGCCGCTCGCGATTCCGCTCAGTAGACTGTTCCGTGCGCAGGGGATCTCGTCAATCTTCCGCATGTCATCCCACAGAGATACTCTCTATCTTTCCGTTCATGGTACGGCGCAAGACCCGTCAGACTATGAACGCATGCAAGGGATACCTGAACGCACCCTCCACGCCTCTTTCACATCTTCCCAGTAGTTGCCCGTCGTCTCCGTTTGGTATACGATGCGTTTCTTATGTGACGATGGAGAGGCCTGCTCATTGTTCGAGGAAGACGAAGATGACGATGAAGGATCCATGACCAGCTAATCCGCAACACAGACAAGCCGTCCTCAAGCCCGAGTGAGAGTCTCGCGTCAAGCGCCCCCGGAGCGCCTAACCTCGAAAACGCCACGAGGGAGTTTGGGCGTCTATTGTGCCGAATATAGCAAGCAAGAACGGCGACAACGGTACGAATCAAATCTGGGATCGGGTTCTGCGCACACAACTCGCCACTGCACTCCACGTCCACGGTCGTGGTCATCTGCAGGTCTTCGAGGCGCATCTGTAAAGCGTATCGAAGTTGGATCTCATTTGGGGTGCTCCTGGCACCGGGTGCGTACATCGCCCGATCTCGCGGGCCCGGACGAGCCCAATGTGAGGTCGGCTCAGGTTGCTTCGGGCTGCATGCGGAATCGAGTTCGCATCGCAGCGACTTCTTTCCTCTTCCTCTCCTCAACTCTTGCGACGTCATGCCTAACGGTGCAGGGCACATTTATAATGCTCGCTCAACACGCTGTCGTAGCTGCGAGAGTCTGCTACATGCCCTCGGGAACGCTCAGTCTCAGGACACAGGTACTATAAACTCCCTATGGCGACGCACTTGATTGCAGCGGCAAGAACCTCTTCCAGAACCGGGGACGGTTCCTGACTTCAGCTACAATGACTACGGCCCGTATGGCCAATACCTGCACACAACTCCGACCGGGAAACACTGAAACGCCCGACTGGCCGCAGCAAGTCAAATGACCATCTCCATCCTTCAGGCTCGATCTCGAAGCTCAAGGCACACCTCCTGGGCCTTCGAATTATCGCACCACACAAGCCGCCGTCGTGACAAATCGTGAGTGCATTTATCCCAACGTGAAAGCCGTAAGTTCCGTAAGCGAAAAGGAATTGGTTCGAGGACGAGGATGATGTACAGGGACCGCAGTGAAGAGGAGGAGGAGGGAGAAAGGTAGGGCTACATTGTTCCGCACAATTACCCTTTCAAATAATACAATATTTCGAACGTCCCAGGGGCACGGTTCAGACGTCGAGCTCCGCGACACCCGCGGGCGGCTTCTGCCTTTCCTGGTTGCGCGCGCGCTCGTGGGCCGCGCGTGCACGCGCATCGCTGTAAAATGGAACATATCAGCAAGGATCGCGCGAAGGAGAACTCGGAGGACGCACGGTCTGTTGATGAGCGACTCGTTACCGGTGAAGATGAAGGAGTCGTAGAGGAAGATGCCAGCTGCAGAACCAAATCAGAACACGGAACAAGATGGCCAAGCCCGATGTACACACTTAGTCCACCGAGAATGGGGCCGAGGATGGGGCACCACAGCCAGTATTGGCTGGAGGGAATGGGAAGTCAGGACGGCGGCATTGCGCAGCATCAGACAGAAGAACGCACTGTCTGAAATTGAACACCTCCTTGCCATAGCCAACCATCGCCGTCGCCAGCCGGGGCCCGAAGTCACGCGCCGGGTTGATGGCGTAGCCTGTGAGCGAGCACAATTAGCCAGGGCCAAGGCGAAAAATGCAGCGGGGAATGCAGACACACCCGTCTGGAGGCCGAGGGCGACACCGATACCGAGGATAGCGATGAACAGCGCGAGGGGCACGAGGCCCGCGGGTGGCGGGCCGTTCCGCTGATCCGTGAACGCGCAGACGATGATGAGCAGGACCGCCGTGCCAATGAACTAAATGGCCCACACAGTCAGCACACAATCTACGGAGCCCGAGGTATGCAGGCACACGCACCTCGTCGAAGAAGCAGTTCACGTTGGTCATGTACCCGGCCTTCCAAGCGCGTTCCGTGAGCCTCATCTAGAACCACGTGGTGACTGCGGAGAGAACTTACGGCATAGGTCGAAAACAGGGACGCCGTGCCCGGGACGGTGCGGTTCCCGCGGCCGCCCTCGACGATGTCGATAGCCCGGATGTAGTCCGCGTAGACGATCAGTCCGCCGACGAGCCCGCCGAGCACCTGCGCCGCGATGTACTTGGGCACCTTGCGCCAGGGGAAGTCGCGGAACGTCGCAAACGCAATCGTCACCGCCGGGTTGATGTGTCCGCCAGAGATGCCGCCGGAAACCCAGACGCCAAGAGCCGTGCCTGCGGGACGGACCGAGCGAGTGAGTGGCGAGGTGGAGCGAAGGCAAAAAGTCTACTCACCAGCCGCCCAGCCGAATGCGATGGACAAGTAGTCCTGTGAAGGGTGTAAGATGAGGGCGATGCTGTATATCGAAACTGGCTTACGCCTTTCTGCGATGCCGCGACGCCGGTATTGGCGGAGAGTGTAACCTGACAATCGACACCGGCTCCGAAGATAATGAGGATCATGACGCCGAAGAACTCGGCGGCGGGCTCCTTGATAGCCTCTCTGTATTCGCGAATGAACGAACGCATGAGTGAGGATGGGTGGGACAGTCATCGGAAGTGAGAAAGGACGCACCGAACGTAAGCCCAGCGGTTCGGGAATTTTGTGTAGTGAACCACGGCCATGTCCGTGCTCGAGACCTCGTTGAAGGACCCGGTCGTAGTATTGGTACGTTCGATTTGTTCAATATCGGTCTCTTTCGAGTGACGGTATGAGGGGAGAGAGGGCAGGTGGATACGGTCCATGATACCTTTCGACATGGCGACTGTTCGTCCAAGGGTAGTGCCGCTGAGGGAAGAGTTCCGCTCTTCGAGAGTTGTTTCGAAAAACGAGCTGCGGAGAGGGACTGTCGGGGCAGACGACGGATTGCTGCTCCCGAGCCGCTGGGCGAATTTATAGAGTTTTACATGGCTCGGAGAGAAGGGGCAAAAATATGGCGCAGGCGAGTTGGTCGGGGCCTGCCCCTTGTCGGAGACCGCATGACCACGCCCTCTAAGCGCCGCGAGAGCTCCAGCTGTGCGAATTGGGCAATCATCCTTAGTCGCGATCGCGCTTTGCCAATTTCTTTCATCGGCCGCAGATCTCCTTCGCACGTACCACGTGCGCCCTCCCGCGCGTCGATGGTCGCTCGACCACCCTCGCAACCTACTACGTAGTTCGTCCTCCACTCTTCTTGCGACTTGCTCGCTGCACCTTGCTTGCTTCGGTCACGACGTCCCCGAACACGCATCTACCCGCGCGCTGACAGCGAAGGCACATCCGCATGGCCGTCCGTCGCGTCCCAAATTACCTCACAGCGCTGGGCAGTCCCACAGCGGCCGCCCAAGACAATTCCTGCTCGAACCCTCCAGCAGAACGCAGCACGCTGGGATAATACGTCCCAGAACAGCCTAATGGACGCCCACAAGCCGCTGCGCCCGAGCCCCGTCCGCCCGGCAGTCTTCCGGCACGCCCGATCACCTCCTGTTTCGCTCGAGTCCCGCCCTCGAGCCCATTCTCCGCCCGTTAGTCAGCGGCATAACATGACCTCTTGTCTGCATTTGGATCCCCAATGCGGGGCTACACAAGTGTCTGGACACCCCGGAGGAGCCCCACCGGCTTCCCCACGGGGCGACCTCGACCCCGATCTGTACAGGCCCCCGCGATCGAACTGCTGTTCCTGACTCCTTGTGCTCTCTCCTCGATCACGACGCCAACTTGGGGCCGATGCTAATGCTCTCGATGACCGCGCGCACCTCGCGCACATAACGCCAATTGCGCACGACTCCTCACTTGGAGAACTTCGGCATTCGTTGTGTATTCGCAACTCGGATAATCTAGGGGTTGCAGTCTATGCGACAACCAAAGGAAGCCGCAGTCGAGGAATTTCCAGAGATGTGCAGGATGCACAAGTGATGTAATTCTCACTTAGAGAACCCCGGCATGCGCCGTGTATTGGCAACTTGGACAATGTGGGGACCGAAGGAAGCCGCACTCGAGAAATTTTAAGATGTCTGGACTGGTACGCAAGTGACGTAATTCTGCCAAACAGTCTATTTTCCAACCATTCCCGGAGAGGTATTGCTGTGTGTCCTCGGCCCTCCTGTCAGCCTCATCCCTCTCGCAAAGCACACCCATCCCCAGCACGCCGTTCAGCGCACTGCGTTCTCATTTCCGTCATATCCTTCAAGCTCAAGCTCACATCCCAGACCCATCTCGGCTGCCTGCCCACCCTCGGAGGCTTGCCTGGCGGATGTTTCAGCGCAGGACCTCAGATCACACTGCCCATGGCACCGATCGCCCGATCTCCCGCGACCCAGCTGGGTACCTTTGCCGACATGCCCGTACAATTACGCCGCGGACGTGACACACCGGCGCATACCCCCGCCACGCGCAGTGCGTCCCTCGCCTTGTCCCTCGCCGCAAAAATATTTGCCCGTGGTTCGTGCTAGCTTGTGGCCAGCTCGTCCCCCCGCACGGTCTGGAACCCCTGCGTTGGAGGCGGTGGGCGAAGGAGCTGAATGTTCGAGGCAGTGTGCCTAGGTGGGGGTCAAGTGGTCACGATGGCGCGTAGAAAAAGTCTGGAGCTGGGGCGGTGGATCTAGTGGGCACCCGTAGGTCAGCAGCACTGCTGCCGGCCGCAGCGCATAGTGAGCCCATTCTTGTTGATCCGCCTAGGTTGTTCATGCGCTTTCCGCAACACCAGCGTCGCTCTGTCCTAGGAGCAACTGTCTCGCACATCGCACGCGCTTTCCTTGAATGGCCCTCTACGTGGTTCCGTTGGGGCCCTTTGCGCCCACCAGCTGAACCTGACTCCTTGCCTCAAGTGCCTCACATCAACAAGTCCCGCAAGCCCATTTAGTGAAGCAGCCAGCTCAGCCTCCCAATTGATGCAGGTTGTACTATGAGAGGATGACGCCGAAACTCGTGCCCAGACGTTTTTACCCGCTATATCCGACGCTGTTCACACATCTCCATCTATCACCGAAGGGCAGGTCACTCAGCGGCTGCGCTCAGAAGACGGCTCTGTTTACTCCATATACTTGCCTCTTCGAACACATCGCCGCCTGTCTCTACCTGGCGCTAGAAGGATATGCGGTCTTCCGCCTCTGTTGCATACTCGGCCAAGGACAGTGGCTCCGCATTCTATGTGTATGGCAAGGTTTCATCGAGGTTTCGTTCCAGTCCTGATATAGGCCCACTACCCAGGACAGTTCAGTTGTTGATTACCATAATGTTGTTTATTATCAGTTGCATTTGCACGCTATGACCGTATGTTCCCTCTGCTTTAATCTGTCGTGTAACTGCATCACGGAGGGGCACCGGACGTGCCGGGAATAGGAGGAAGTAAGCCCTAACCCGAGGATCTGGTCTGAGTTACGTCGTGCGACCTGATAAGGAAACCTTAGCCGAGAGCGAAGGCCGAGGTGGTCGCTGCGGACAAGCTGGGTACAGCAGCGGTGCACTGCATTCTGTCCACTTACAGCACATCTCATCATCCCCCCTGCACTAGTCTCTTCCATTAATCCCGTATAATCACGCACCATGTCGATGCTGGACAAGTTCCGCAAGGGTGCGCAGAAGGCAGGCACGCAGGCGACTGCGTTCTTCAAGGAGGGATCTACCAAGATCGCGAGCGAGTCGCACAACTTTGCCCAGAGCTTTAGCCTTCCAGGCGAGGCAGAAAAGGCCGCAAAGATCCTCGCTAGCTTCCTGGGTGCGCACCGTGTGCCCGTCTTCATTCCTGCACACGCTGATCGCCATCCAGCCAACCCTGAGCACCCCGAGTCCGCCCTCAATGCCGTCCCTAAGGCCGTCCTCCAGCGCGCCCGCGGTGCGTAGCCTCCCCGTACACGTTCCGTCGGTGCCGCTCTGATATCTTACAGGCCTTGCGATCTTCCAGGTGCTCAAGGCCGGGTTCGTCTTCTCGGGCAAGGCAGGCTCGGGCCTCGTCATCGCGCGCCTCCCCGACGGCTCGTGGTCCGCGCCGTCGTGCATCGCGACGGGCGGTGTCGGCTGGGGTCTTCAGATCGGTGCAGACATCACCGACTTTGTCATCGTGCTCAACAGCGAGGAGGCCGTCCGCGCGTTCGCGATGGGCGGCAATGTCACCATCGGCGGCAACATCGCCGCCACCGCGGGGCCTATTGGTACCGGCGGGTCCGTCCAGGCAAGCCTTGCGCACCCCGCGCCCATGTTCTCGTACTCGAAGTCTAAGGGTATGTACCCTCAATGCCCTGTGTCTCAGTGTATTGACGCCTTTCGTCTTGCAGGACTGTTCGCGGGGCTGTCTCTCGAGGGTACCGTCCTGATCGAGCGCAAGGATGCCAACCGAGACTTCTACGGTTCGCCTGTACCGGCGCGAGACATCCTCGGGGGACGCGTACCGCCGCCCGAAGTCGCATCTCGCCTCTACGAGGTTATAGAGGCGGCAGAGGGCATCGACGAGTCCGGACTGCCCGAAACCGCGTACGTACCCACCGCGGACGGCGACCATATGGAAGTGCCGCGCTCGGGCATGGTCTTCGATGCCGAGAGCCACTGAAAGATTCTCTCATTCACTCGCACACAGCTCTTATGCCCACTTTCACGTTTCTGCTCCATCCTCTTACTCATTATCTCAGTTTCCTCTATTCTCGACTGCTCTTCGTATCATCACGTTTGGCCTGTACGACGCGTAGCTTGCACACGATGATACCTTCCCTTCACATCCCGTCCAATAATAATGTATTACATGCTCTCGGAACAAATATGGTACACTACCAGCCGCAAATTACGGATCTATGCGAGAGTTCTACAAACCGTTTCCCAGCACGATATCGTCTATCCAAACATTGCAATCATGAGGAATCATAAAATCAAACTGGGCAGGTGACTAGAAGAACTTGTCCCAGAAACCCTCCGTGCCATTCGTCACAGCGGCGTGCTTCTCGATACCGAGCAACTTCATGACGAGGCTGTAGATCTCGACATTCTCGAAGGTGTCCATGACGTAAGTGTCATTCGACGTCGAGTGCCAGCCCATGTTCGGCCGCGCCAGGCCTCGGGGGAGCATGCTCCGGCGCCGTGCACGGGTCTCCTCAATCGTCTTAACTACCGCGGTGAATGGTCCATGTGCGACGAACATGGCGTGCATCGCAGGCTCGTCATTGTCATATCCGTGATTCTAGCATCCCCATCAGCAAACCCGGAGTACGGCAAAGATGGAGTCACATACGCCCTTGCTCATGCCCGCACCGTTCTCGACATGGTCTGTGAGCACATATCCAATGCGCGGGATAACATATACCGGCGCAATGCGGTCGTTATAGGCGAAATGATACCGCTGCGGCATCGTCTCGTGCGTGTATACATCGAACTTGCCATTGCTCGCGTTTGCAGATTCCTGCAGGATTTGCAGATAGTAGTCGACGTCCACGCCTTCCTTGAAGCGCAGACCCATGGATGGCCAACCTGGGAAAACACATGAGCTCTACCCTGATATACAGCCCGTCACAGGACGCACCATCTTCGTGGGCAATCTTGGTGAAGCCATCACCGAGGATGTCGTCCATGTACACGTGCTCGGGATGGCTTGTGTCCGTCATACCGTGATCACTAACGAAAACAATGTCGACAATGTTTGTCAAGTTGCGGGCCTCGAGCTCATCGTGTAGGTCCCTCGCAAACACGTCGACCGACTTCAGCACCCGCTGGACGGAACAAAGGGCATGTGTGAGTCAGGTAGCGATACGGGGGTGACAATGTACTCACGTTGACCAGCTCAGAGGCAGGTCCTGCGAGATGGCCGGCTTGGTCGAGGGACGGCTCATAGGCTGAACATTCAAGGTTGCGCCACAAGTATGCAACAGGGTAAGACCACGGAAGGCCGATAGGACGACGACTACGCACCCATGATCAATTGTGGACGCTCGGATAGGGGCAAGTCGATCCATGCCATTATCTGATCGAGTTTCTCTTGCAGGGGAACCTTGTCCTGCGTACATGGTCAGAAACTTGGAGAGCAAGAATGGGGGATAAGTTTGTACCCTCCAGGGAACGAAGTACGTCGGCGATGCTCCGGTGGACGTTGTGGGAGGGCCCGGCCTAGTGCCGAGTCAGGATATGGGCGGGAACAGTCGCACACCGTAATGATGTCATACCACATGAGGTTAGCGGTGATGAGACCCGCACGATCTGCCGTCTCCCACATCTGAAGGCAGGTCTGCTTAGTGAATTGGCTGATAACTAGTCGGAGATCTAAACAAACCGGCTCTCCAGACCACCAAGTGGAATTCCAAGATGCCTCGGCGCTATTGTAGTGAAATTCCTTCTTGCTATGCGGATCCCAGAAATTCTGGAAGCTGATTGTGAGAACGAGAAGTCACCCTGTGTTGGCGAATTGTAGTGCGCACGTTCGCAACTATGCCATGAGACTCGGCGTAGAGACCGGTCCTGTGGAAGATGAGTGATGTTCAATGTAAGTAAGAGCCACATACTCACATGAGTGCCCAGTGGTTGCTGCAGTACGTCATGAACAATGTAACACAACTGCAGATCGAGATGCTGGTACTTACGGAAATGTCAAGGTCTGGAACACCTCAGCGTGAATAAGATCCATCTGTGCAACTCTCACGAAGCGCTCACAGGGAATATAGGTTTAATGGACTTCGCTCTTAACCCTTTTTTGCTAATCTCCAGCAAATGCGGGGTGAGGCCGCGGTCGAGGTAGTCCGCTCTGTGTGTTACGTAAGCATTCAGCACGAGCAACATTTCACCTTGAAGCGCACCTCAGGCCATCGATAGAGACAATTAATGTAGTCTTTTTGAAGTCGTGAGTACCGTTGTTGCGAAGACCACACTCATCGAAGTCGAGGGAAGGCCGCGGAGTCAGACCGAGTGTCCTCATGAGCGGGCGACTGAAGATGGCGCCAACAAGCAGCACAACGAATGCTACGCCTGCGCCTTTGATTGCAGTACGGTGCCATTTGCTCGGCGAGGACGGTTGAACTAACTCTTCGTGCAGTAAGTGTTCCTCGTCATGGTGCGCGAGCAGCGCCTTCCGCTCCTCTTCAGACGTTGCACCTAATCCCCTGACAGAACGTTGAGGCTCATCGGAGACAGATTGTCCCCCCTTCATGGTGTAGCTCTATCTTGCCTGAGTTGGGCCACAGTGGGGAGTACCCGTACTAGGTGGGAGGGGAGAGTGATAGGCAACTCGCGTCGGTCGACAGCTCTTGCAGCCCGCGTGCCATCAAAGAGCGCCTACGCTATCGCTGACGTAATGACAAGTACGAGATACCCTGTAGCCTCCTGTAGCGCACACGCCATTTCGGCAGAGGCGGAAGAAAGTACCAGGCGGAGCATCCGGACTTGTGGACTTTTGGAAGGCTGTGTATTGCATTCACATACAAGGACAACTATGGTACAGTCTACGCTTCAGAGACCCTTTCGAAGAACTGCTTCAGAGTTCCTGACAAAACGTCTGGCAACGCTTCAACATCCCTGAGAACCACGTAGTACTCAAAGGGGAAAGTGTCCAGGTAACGCTCAACGTGCAAGTCGACCTTGCCGTCCACGTTCTTGTATGCGACTCGGTTCATGGAGAGGATGGAGTTTTGGGCTGCCGCAGCATCTGTAGCACCCTTCGTGTGTAAGGAATCAAGGATGATGAACACGACCATCACGCGCTGCTCTTCTGCTTTTCGGAGGATCGTGCGAAGACGCTCGTGATCTTGGCATATGCCGTCGGAGATAATGATCTGGAGCTGCCAGAGGTCTGCTGAAGATGCAGAGCTGATCGACCGTCGGTCCCTGGCCTCCTCCAGCAGCTTGAGACTTGTCTCGACGAGCGAGAGAACTTGCGTAGACTTCTGGTCGAATCGGAACGCAGTCATGACTTTAGCGCCGACCTGGTCTGTGAAGGGACCACTGTCGAACCCGTGAAGAACCTCCACTGAATCCCCGAACTTGGCAATCCCGACGTCTCCAACCTCCAGACGACCAAGTGCTTTCGTGACAAGCGCTAAGGTCTCGTATGCAAGGTGAATGGAATGGGACTCAGACATGGACTTCGAGTCGTCGAGGGCGATGAGGACTTGATATTCACGTTGACTTGGGCGCGTTCGCCGCAACCAAATCTTATCCTTCGTGAACTCGCTCGCGATGTATGGAATGATCTTCTTCATGTTGAGCCGTTTTCCGGTACGGTAGTCCCCCCTCAGACGGGTAGCCAGGGTAGGTTCTAAGATAAGTCGCAGCTGCTCGCAGAGCGCGTACGAGAGGTCATGAGTCAAAGACTCGTAGCGTCGCCAGATATCAGCAGCGCCTTCGAAGTCTTGGCCGTGCGTCTGCCATTCCTTCAGCTTGATTTCGACATCTGGTAGGTCCGCCATTGCTTCATCAATTGGTTCCTCCTTGGTGAGAACCTCGGCTTCGTCCTGGCCACGTGTCTGGGCCGCGAGCTGCGAACGTACTTCGGTCTGTGTCAGAGCACTTTCAGCTGCGTGTTTTTCAGAAGTGGGCTCTGCTTGGAGGGGGGCGTGCCCTGAGGGAGCTTGTTGTTCCCCGACATCAGGCGGGCTCTCGATTGTGGGCGCCATTGAGTGATCGGTGTCTTCGACCTGGTCGATGAGGTTCAGCTCATTCAGCTTAGCGACCTCCTCCTGCATGGCCGGCCCGAGAGCCTGCATAACATTGCTATCATCATCGTTCTGCATGTACTCGAGCTGTTGAGGCGCTCCTTCGTCCATGTGAACGTCGGCAGTTTGTTCCTGAGGGTTCTGACTGCTCAGGATCTCGTCCACTGTCTGGCGGATTTCCCGGAAAGCATCACCGAGGGTTCGCTGAGGGTTCATCGAGGATTGCTGTTCGCGCCTCTGCATCGATGTTGGACCTTGACGCAGCTGCCCAGTACCGGTAGCATCCTCGCCTTCACCTTCAACATCCGCTGATTCCTCCACAGCTTCAGATGGTCTACAGAAGAGCTTAGTCACGTTGACAAGAAGAATAAACATGTCGACGTACTGTTGCTGGGAGTCAGGCGTTTCCGTGCTCGCACTTTGAGCACCAGAACCGACTTGGCCTTGAGCTTGAGATTCTCCTGCCTCGGGCTGAGCGGTCTCTGTCTCACTGCCACCTCCAGCCGCCGTATCGCGGGCTGTCGCATCACCCTGTCCTTCCCCGGCGTGCAGATCCGGATTTGCTACAGCACCCTCTGGCTTCTCTTCTGGCGGAACCTCTGGTGCTTCCTGGTCCATACCTTCCACACCTTGACCCTCCATCGGCCCGTCTTCTTCCGTCTCCATGTCCTCCGCATTCTCTCCTATCGCCTCCTCCTCGCCCTCCGGCAATGACTCTTCTCCTTCTCCTTCTGCGTCCTCCATCTCCAAATCTTCATCGAGACCCTGCTGTTCCTTTTCAGCATCAAGGTCCAGATCATCCGGCAGGTCCAGCGTCTCCGCATTCTGGATGTAGTCATCCATAGGTGCGCCGTCTCGACCAACGTCAGGCTCTTCAAGCTCTTCTGCAGTCTCCTCGGGTGCTCCTTCGTCCGGTTGCATTTCGGCCTCTTCCTGCTTCTTGTCCGATCCCTGCTGCTTGTCTCGACTTTCCTTCGCCACCATCTCCGACTCTTGCTTGCCCTCGGCGTGGTCCTTGTCCGTCTTTCCTTCATCTTTGTCCTCATCCTTGGGCCCCGACTCATCGCCCCATAACTTCTCATCCACAGCGGAAGGGTCCGATGCGTCAAGGTCACCGATTTGCTCATCGTGATCCTGCTCACTTCCCTCCTCATCCTCTTCGCCCTCCTCACCCTGCTCGACGTCCTGCATCTGACCACCAATATCCTCGCTCATCTCGATGGCATCTCCTTCCTCGGCTCTCTCCACCGGCTCGTCATTGGCGTCGTTCTCCCCTTGGAGACCCTCCACTTGGCTCTCGTCTTCGATCTCCTTGGAGACGTTCTCATTGCCGGTACCCTCGCCCATACCCATGCCGCTGACCTGTTCCGTGCCTTCTTCCCCGGACCCAGACTCTTCTACATCAGGAGGCTTGCAGAATCCTTCCTTGGCGATCTGGGAAACGACGGAGCACAACACGTAGACAAGCTTGAACAGAGTCTTTGTCCATTCGGAATGATTCAGGATCTGCCGTTCGACCATTTCGAAGTAACGATCTATGAAGGGCAAAATCCTCGCAAGCCTCGTCTCTTTCTCTTCAGTTGTGCAAACCGCAATTTCTGAGACGATGGAGTCGAGCTGTTGGTGCACCTCTGCGAGCCCGAGGGCACGCGTCATGCTCGACACGATGCGGCAGCTTTCGCGGATGTACTTGTCGTCTAACTCACTTGTTTCGTCAATGATCGGCGCAGGAGCGGGGGTAAGGGAGAGCAGCATTTGGGTCCGGACAAGCAAGATGTCAATGACCGTCTCAGAGTGGTCGGACTGAAAAGTTGCCTCGACCGATTCGACCTGAGGCATGTGTACTTCCTGCAACCAATCGTAGATCGGGCGTAGAAGGTGATGCTCCACCCCCTTCGTACTGGACCAATCACGTAGCTGCTCCGAAGCCGCAATGAGATGCTCGTTGCTTTGCGTGATCAGAGTGGCTTCGGCTGTATGACAAATCAGCTTCTACTTCACCCTTCACAGTTCCGTACTTACAGTCCAGTAACACGCATCTACTTGTCTTGCTAACGTTCTTTGCAGTCTCCGAAAGTTGATCCGCGAGCGCTTGAGACGCTTGAATGAGGCACTGTAACTCCTCCAAGAGAGTCACAGGGATATTTGCCTCCGACAGGTGCTGCTGATACAACTGCAAGTGATGGTGAGCCTCTTCAAGAGCATGAGCCAACTTGGCCATATCAGCTCCGAGCTGGCGTAGGTGCTCTAAGATGTGTGGACCCGACACATCCACCACTTGAGAGGAGCGCATGACACGCACACGTGCGATCAAGCCCTGCAGTTTCTGGAATTCGCTCAATACGTCGCAGACACTATCGAAATGTGAGCGAAAGCAGTGATATTAGGTGACAGTGAACATACCTCAACCGAGCTTCCAAAGCGATTGAGAGACCAGACTCCAGGAGCATCAGGGCGCGCAGTAGGTCACGACCTGAGATATCGGAGTGATGATTGGACAGCGAATTCCGGAGCTCTGGTATAACAGCCGAAATCCGGTGGAAGTAATCCTCCGCCTTAGAAAGGGAAGGCCTGAGGTACGCGGGTACGTCAGCCGCGGGCCTCTCTCGGATCCACCTGCGACTACGAAGAAGCTCCAAGATTTCAGGCTTCATATTGGGGGCGAAGCCTAGGCGCTTCAGCTCCTTCAGCAGGTCACTCCATGCTTTCCTTTTGCGCCCGAGTAAGGCCTTGACGAACTTCGTCTTCTGGTCGGTAGTCATGTCGGAAGGAGGCGCTGACCCCGCCAGAGTCTTCGTCGTGGTGATGACTTCGACGGCCAGGCTGTCCACTTCCTTCGGCGACAACGCATTGATCCCACCGCAGACACGTTCGCAAATGAGGCTCTGGAAGTTACGGAATGTCCTCGCTAGGTTGGCCAGGTGGGCAGGTAAGCCAGGTCTACCGCTGTATTCCGGTAGCGGATGTTCCGCCTCCGATGCGAGCGACACGGGAGGGTAGCTAGACGGCGCCACATCCGCGACCTCGCTGATATGCGTGAAGAATCCGGTGACAGGCTGATGGAGCACGTCTCGGAACTTGCGGATACATTTGTACAGTTGACGATGTGTCCGCTGGGCACTTTGTTTGAGGGCGTGGACATTGATGTCTTTCCAGCTTGCGAGCTTGATGAAGTCCCGAATTTCCTTCTCCAGTTCCGACTGCTGCTTTGAAAGAGCATTAGAGACGTGTGGCGAGAATTGAGCGTAGAACTGTCGGGTATGATGCAGAAGACGTTGAATACGAAGTAAGCCAGAACCTTCGCCCTCCATGTGAAGATGACCGATGTAGGATTCAAAGCCGCGCATCAGTCTCATGCGTGCATCGAACTGACCCAGCGGACTCGAGGTCACGAAGTCATCCAGGAGTGGGACGAGATTATCAAGGTATGCGGTTAGGTGTCCGTCGTGATGGGAGTCCTCCTCGTGCGCCGCTAGTCCACCACGCACAACCACCTCATATAACCTGAACCACCACTCTGATGTTCCTTCAGCAAACGTCTTGGCTTCTGTGCGCAGAAGATCTTGCCAGCAGGCTAACTCCAGACGGCGCCAGTCTACGATGAGGCTTGTCAATTGCTGTTGATAGCTCTTGAGGGTGTTCTCTCGGTTGGCATACATTTCCCAGTCATCTGTCTGCAGCAACAATTGCTCCAATGCCGATAGGAACTTCGGGACTGGACTGTGAAGATTGAACTCCGTGATAGTGACGCAGCGGGTTACCAGGTGCTGGAGTACCATTTGATCGGGCCATTCTTGAACAAGGATCTCTAAGCGGCTCCGCAAGGACTGAAGAACTTCCAGTGCCTTCCGCGATTCTGGGACATTTGCGTCGGAATAGAAGTTGTAAGGCCGGCGCTCTGATGCTGCGGAACCTGATAGAAGTCCGTCAAGAGTCGTATCGAGTAGGCATATTTGGAACCCTCGGCTAATAAGGTCAATCGATTCTGGGAGGGTTGTCCGTGCAGAGATTTTGGCTACTAGAGCGCGGCGGAAATGTGTAAAAAGCCAGGACATATGGTCACGATTTTCTCCTTGATTTGCAAACATGACGTTATGCATCGAGGCGAGCTGTATAGATTGGGGAGTATCCACCAGTAATGTAGGACGATGAGACTTCTGCTCTTGGATCGACTCGTCATCGAAAACGTCCTCGTACTGGGGGAACAAAGTCAAGAATTCCTCTTCCTCCAAGTCGGCATCGGCAGAAGCATCGTGTTGACGGTATAGGGTTTGGGCCGCCCGTTCCCTGTCTTCTTGTCTTGCACGGTCAATAGCCCAAAAGCCAAAGGCCTGTTCGTATAGAGCCTTGAGCGTCTGCAGATGTGCCGCACTGTGGCCAATGAAGGCGCGTTCCATGCCGACCGCAGCGACTTTCGCTAGCAAGCCTGTCAATGCCAACTCCGAGGCTGCGCCAGTAGTCTCCGTTTCACACAGCAATCGCACACTTCTGACGGAGGGAGAAATCACCAATGCTGACGCAAAGGACAGTGTGTCTCCGACGTCGCTCTCGGCTGATCTTGTCGCATCTGCCAATAGACGTAGTCCTAGCTTAAATCCTGAAAGTGCGAGCTCCAAGGGTCCGTTGATGTCGGCAAAAGCGGAGTGCGCCGTGTCTAGTCGTTGAAGGAACGCAGAGATCGACTCTTGTATGACTTGCTCGCGCATCGTAGTACCTGGTTCCTGGTTTTCCAGACTGATTACAAGAGCGTCGATCTTCGTGGGAGATATGACGTGTGCGATGAATTGCGAGACTTCGGTCCAGTACGCATGGAGTGCGGCAACGTCTTCTCTTGGTGGGTAGAATGCCGTGGAGTTGCTGGCGGCATGGTCTCGTGCATCGGACAACAGTGCATCAAGATATGTAACGATCCAGCCATCACGGAACCCGTATCTGCGCAGGGAATGTTGACGGTGCAACTCGATCTGCATCTTCAGCGCTGTCTGCTGGCAATCCCAAAACTCCTGTGCACACTGCCGCATGGATAGCGGGTCGACAGGTGCATCTGGAACATAGAGATCGAGCAGGAGTTGGCAAAGGGCGATCCAGCTACGTCCTAGAAGGCGCGAGGAAGAATCTAGATCACGCGTAATGGACAGCTGATGAAGCACCGGACGAAGATGCCGTTTGTATGCAGCACTAAAGTTGTCACTCTGCCTTGCGTCCAGATCGACGATCAGCGAGTCCAGGGACGTCCAAGAAGGAATGGATCCGTCTGCGAAACAAGAGGCAACCTATAGGGTCTCCGTAAGCCATCTGTGACAAGCAACGGGCAGAAGAGTCCCACCACAGCCACGAGATACGTGAGCAATCGTTCAAGTTGTATCTGGCGCGTTGTCCCTTCGAGAAGACCGGTATGGAAAATTTGGAGACGATGACGCAAATATTCATTGTAAGAATCGAGCATGATTAACGGTCTTGAGGTCCAGTCACTGCGCTCACGTTGTCAACTCCTGTCAAAGAATGTATGAGAAGAGACTAACCAGGCTTCGGATGTGCTACACAGCTCGAACGCTCGACAGAGAACAGAAGGTCCTTCTACCTGTCGGATACACGTCAGATCATTTCAGGTTCGCATGGGGGGCGATTCGGATGCCTTACGTCTACGACGGTGGGAATACTCCACACAAAGCGCAACCATTGTCGGACTGTGTCGACGATCACCGGTCTTCTTGCTGTAGTCTGCCTCAGTAGCATATTTTTTGACGGGGGAGGATACGTACGCGATGCAGATCCCTGCAACCAAAGTAATTGTTGATACCTAGTCAGACGTGACAGCGGCCATTGACGAGATTGTACGCCAATGTGGAGAAGCGATTGCAAAGAGCTGACAGCCTGTCACGTACGTGAGTTGGCCTGATTCTTACACATATGTGTAGGCTTACTACAGAATGAATGGCACCTCCATCTCCATCGAGACTGGTCAGAATAGGTAGCTCGAGTAGTAAACCGATGGGATCGACTGCATCTCCGAGGGTGCGACCGTTGTTGTCATGTTCCTGCTTGATAGGTATGCTCTGGATTCCAGAGTGAGAACGATTCCGAGTCAATGGAAGCGGCGATTAGTACATACTTTCATCAAATCCTCCGTCAAGTTGACCAATTCTTGGTGATTAACTTCACGTGACGATCGAGGAGTCAACCACATCGTCATTAACTCCAGCAATCGGGCACGAAGTTCTGCCGGTCACATTAGTACGTGAATCGTATCGTGACGAAACAGGACCTACTCGGAGAATGCATAGGGCCATGCAGCAATGCACTCTCCAAGCGAGCTACCGTCTTGATGTCACCAGGAGGGATGTACGCGGACGACAAAGATGCCCAAATGACAGCCAACCCCACACCGGACTTCAAGGAGATGGTATTGTGCAGTGCCTTAGCTTGGTGTCCTACCTGTGTAAAGACCTGTACTTGCTCAGTGGACGCCTCCAATACCCAATCGAGTAAAGTCTGAGCGGCTGAGTAATTGAAGGGTTCCACATATGCCGCCTTTCTGAGGTGCTGGGCATATGAAAGCAATCTGGTAGCCAACTCCAACAACGACTGCAAAAAGTATCTCAGAGACTGCGGACTGGCCAACCTGACTTACTCACCTCGTCCACGACGTGTGTGCTCATGCAAGAGCTCTCTAGGAGAGCTTCTGCGCTCACTTCAATAGCTTTGACCAGAGATCGTGTTTCAGAAACGCCTCGCTTTATCGCTCTCTTTTCCTGGATATTGGACCCTTCTTCGTGGATCGACATGTTTCTCGTCTCTTCACGGAAACAATGAAGGGCGGCGAACAGCCGGAGAATATGCAGACAAGCTCTCTTCCAATGGTTCCTCATGTCGACATTCTCACGAGCGACAGTTGAAGCTGCAGGACAATCTATGGGCTGGATATATTCGTAGTATTTAGTACATGTATAAAACTGCGAGAAGCGATGCCCTCTCCAATCCTTCCTGGCGGATGTCGGAGC
Source organism: Gelatoporia subvermispora B (assembly GCA_000320605.2). Taxonomy (NCBI): domain Eukaryota; kingdom Fungi; phylum Basidiomycota; class Agaricomycetes; order Polyporales; family Gelatoporiaceae; genus Gelatoporia; species Gelatoporia subvermispora. The sequence goes on from KB445793.1 coordinate 2,131,937, forward strand.
ACTAACCTGTGCGAGCAAAAGCTCAAAAGGCACTCCTGAGACTTTACTTCCTTCCTTGCGTAGCTGCGTTAAACGAACACGCAACTGACTCCGCCCTAATGTCTGTACGCCCGAAAGCACTACCTGCATGTCGAGCTTTGAGTAAGGGACACCGGTATGCAGGAACCGTGACGCGTGGGGAAGATGCGCAGGTGCGATGCTATTGACTGCGAAGTGAGTCAGCGACTGCCAAACTAGAGGAGATTGCTGTGGTGCGATGCACAGGGATGGCGACAGGTCAATCATTGCTGAAGTCGCGGAATCTTGATCAAGAAGTCGTCCCGAAGGCCAGTCACGAGCTGTCATCATCGCCGAGGAACGCAGGAGTAGTCCCCTTCTCATGAACTCGTAGTCCACAGATGAAGGCCTCAGTCCTTGTCCCAGTGTCGTGACGGCAAGGGGCAGTCGGAGATGGTCAACCATTCTCGCTTCATCTTCGTCCGTTAAAGTATCCACGATCGCGACTTCAATTCCACGATTTCGCATTGCGCGAGACAGGTCGCCGTACTGCGGGTCGACGGACATGAAAAGTCGAAATTGCGGATGCGGGCGGAGTGTCTGCACGTCACCCTGGATCGATCCTCTTTCGTTCAGGGTGAGTGTACCATTGATCTCGCAGAGCGAATTTAGTCGGTCAAGCACCGATGGACTGCACAAGTTCGCCCCATCTAGGAGGAGCCAGTGGCCGTCTCTCATGGCGCGGACTAGTGGTCCATCGACCCATTCTAGCGTTCCTACACTCCTTCCGCGTAGGGCCAGAAGCTCGCCTTTGAGCAAGTCACGTTTCTGTTCATGTTCTGGGAGACTGGAGCCAAGCGAGTCCAGTAGTACAGCAGCAGATCGGCAGAATTTTGAGACATCGGAATGATCTTCGTGCAGATATTGAATAAGATGGCCAAGCTGAGCAGTTTGATGGAGCCGCGAGCCGTCCAAGGAACTAGATATCGCATCCCATAGTGAGAGGATGTCTTGTTCTATGTAAGCCATACGCTGACCGAGATCGATGGCCTCAAAGCTGCCCAGGATGTCGGTTGTATCAGATGCATTATTAATGGAAACCTCGGTCAGGGGCCTGCCACAAAGGTGAGCTAACAAGCGCACTAAGTGAGTCTTACCGCTATTCCGCGATCCCGTGACAATTGTCAGCCAGCCTTGAGACGCTGAGACGCCAACCGACTCCAAAGCAGCGACTTGACTCTGAAGCAGATGTCCAGGTCGACGACCAAGTGAAAAACCATCTCTGTGCGTGATGTACTGGCCAACCTGGAGGAAAGATGGTGAGATGGAATACGTCGAAGCAGGCCGGGTGATGAAGCCGGCGAAGAGATGTTCAAGCAAGATCGCCGCTCGATCCCTGTCTTCCGTGGTGCGGAAGCGTTGCAAGAGAACGGTTGGTAGGCATGCGGCTGGGTCATGATTAACCTCAACCCCGTCCAGTAAAGTCCCCCACCGGATAATGTCGCGCAGGTTGAATTCCCAAGGAGCTCCCTGTCTTCCGAACGAGCGCTTCTGCATGACTTCATCGTGAAGTTGCCTCGTAGACTCGATCATTTTTAGCAGCAGATCCTCGGAGAGCTTCGGGAATAAGTTCTGACAAACTAGGAGAAGATCGTCCGCACGCAGCTCTTGGACGTAGACCTTCGTGAACCGATTGAGGAATGACTTCGGGAGACCCTTGCGACCACCGCCTTGCTGCAGAGGGTTTTGCGCTGCGAAAATGCGGAAGGAAGGATGTCGATTGAAAGTGCGTCCGAGTTCGGGAATGTAGACTGTGCCTCGGTGGTCCAAGACAGCATTGAGACCTTCCAAGATCGCCTGAGGTGCAAGGTTCATCTCATCGAGTAAGACCCAGTGCCCCTCTTGCATCGCTCGAAGGAACTCCGCGTCCCTCCATGCAAACTGTCCTGGCGCTCCGCCTTCTACAGGGAGATCCGAGCCAAACAAGTCGACGAGGTCGGTCTGATCAGACAGATTGATGCGGCAGAGATGATGACCACAGATCTTCGCCAGAGCGCTGATAATGCTGGTTTTCCCAACACCAGGACTTCCTTCGAGTAGAATGGGCTTCGGAAGCTGACACGCTCGTGCGATGCGCAGGACGTTGTCCCGAGTGGTTGGCGCCTGCAAACTGAAGTTCTCCAACAAAGACTTATTGGGACCCCGAGGGATGGGGAAAGGGCCGAAACGGATATCTGTCACAGTCTCTGCGATGGCGGTGTCCATCGACATAACGTCTGTCAGGTGTACAAGTTCCTGCAGTTGCTGTGTCGCAGCCAATCTCAGCTGTTCCACATTTTCGGCAGTATACGTGGAGAGCTGAGGCATCGACGCCAATCCATCCAGGAACGTCATATGAGCGGCATGATGCTACCGCAGGGTTAGAACAATGCCTCGGAATATGTTCGGACGACTTACGAAGATCTCGCCCACATTCGCCGCCCCATGAGCTGAGTGCTCGGGTGTATATGAGGTGTTCATGAAAGATACCCACGCCTAAGGAAGGGTGAGAAACAATGGCGGAGTCTAGCACGTTTGCACGTACCAATATGTCACGCAGGCCCAGGACCGAGCGATCGCCAATGTGAATGCACAGCCAGTCGACAAAGTCCAGTAAAGGCGCAGTGTACGACTGTAGAGAGGAATGCGCCCATAAATGATTGACAATGCATTCGAGGTCGCTTCGGTCAGTCACAGCAGGTACCCAGATTTCCGTGAACCGATTCCTGAGAGCTGGCGATAATTCTTTCTTGCCATAATCACCTCCGGGGTTCATTGTAGCGAGGATCTTGAAATGGTCCTCCGCCTTGATAGAGGGTACTTCAGCTTCGTCTCCGCCTCGCTCGGCCAGAACGACCGTTCTGCCTGTCTCAAGTACGCTATTGAGACGTTCCAATACTGAGTCATCTGCCAAAGAGATCTCGTCAAGAAGGAAGACGTCCCCTTGGCGCATAGCTTCGACGAGCGGACCGTCATGCCACTCGAACATCGCGGAGAGACGCTGCAACTTCAAGCGCACGGCTTGTAGGGCCTCCCGCCGGGTATCGTCAAGGTTGCTGGATTTGAAGAGTTGCTCCATTGTCGCGACGAGATTCTGCGCATCGGGAGCAAGACTGCTGACACCGAAGTTGTGCAGCACCGACATGGCTTCCTGCGAGAGCTCTGCCTCCATAGCGCCTCTGTTTCGGATCGGCCTCAGGCTTCCGATGAGATCCGCTGTCTCTGTATTTTGATGACAACTCAATGCACGCAATTCTTGGCCTTGAACCTCGGCGTACAGCTGACAGACAGAGGTCTTGCCACAACCGGTCTCTCCGACAAGAAGGACTGGCTCGTTGAAGCGCAAGGCACGAGCGACCAGGACGAAGAGACGTTGCATAGCTGTAGTCCAGACCACGCGCGAGTCGGACGGGATGCTGCAACCAAGATACGAGCCGAGATCCAGATGAGGGTTGCAAATGTCGTATAACTTGCTCTCATCGATGCGGACCTTCATCACGGATTCGATGATCTCCTTGACCACGGCTTTGTCGTCTTCACGGCGCGTACGTTCCGCGAGGAGCATATACCCGTTTGTAGCCAGTTCCTCAACGCTTCCTGCATCCCGGCCAGCCCACCGGAAGAGATCACGAAGGGTCGCGAAACCGTGCTTGCTCTCGAACACGCGGCTGGATTGCCGGCGCTTCTGCAGCTCGCGGAAGACGCTCACGATGCGCTGGCCGTAGGACGGCGCTATGCGACAACGCTGGCACAAAATGGTCTCCAACTCTGTTTGTGGGACATCTTCGAAGTGAACTTCTAGGAAGCGATTACGGAATGCGCGGGAGAGGACTTTCCTGCCAGCATACAGGCCTGGAGGATTCTGGGTCGCGAAGAGCATGAAGTGAGGATGGGGCCTGACGACTTCCTGCGTTTCTGGGATAATTAGTTCGCGGTTGTCATCAAGGAGTCGGTTCAAAGCTTCGAGAACGTCCGTGGGAGCAAGGTTGAGTTCGTCAAGAACGATCCAGTGGCCGTACCGGAGGGCGCGCACAAGAAGGCCATCCTTGAAGACCAGCTTGCCGGTGACAGGGTCAGAGACATAGGTGCCAAGGTACTCCTGGATATCCGTGTGCTCGTGGTTGTTGATACGCACAAATGTATGACCCGTCCGCCTAGCGAGGTATTCGATGGAACTGGTCTTTCCGGCAGAAGTAGGCCCTTCAATCAGGATGGGGAAGCGCTTGGCAGCGATGATCCGGGCAAGGTTGATCAGCTTGGCCTCAACGGACGGCGTCATGATGTAGTCGTCCATAGCATCCTCCGGCAGGGGTCCTCGTTGCAGGTAGAAGGGTCCAACCTTCATGAAGCTGTCGAACGGTTGAGGCGCTGTGGGCTCCTTCGAAAGCAAGGACCGGGGATTGCGAACGCCGTTCAGGATGTGCTTCTGTGCCAAAGCAGTGACGATAGCTGCGCTCGGTTCGTCCAAGACCATGGTGAAGGTCATGAGGCAGCCCTCCCAGAGCGCTCGCCGCAGGGAGTAGGTGGCTGCCATGTCGGCAGCGAAGGTCAGCGCGCGAGCCAAGGTACGCATGCTGTAGTGCGGCCGGTGGTTGGAGCCGTCTGCCAGCTGGCGCTCGTCCGCAAGCTTCTTCACTGCGGTGTAGAACTCGGCGACGTCGAGGACCGCTCCCTTGTCTCCAACAGCACAATTGCCAATGTATTGGTTCACGATGCTGAGGAGCGTCTCCCGGTCGGCGTCGGGTGGAGGCACGTCGATCTCGGTGAAGCGCGAACGAATGTTGGGAGGGAGATCCTTCTTTCCCACATCCGTCGCTGGATTCATACACGCGAAGAGGCGGAAGTCGGGATGACGAGGGATTGGTTCCAACGACCCCTGCTCAGTGAGGGTGATCGAGGATGTAGGACCATGCAAGAGGGCGGATATACACTCCAGCGTCTCCGGGGTTGCAAGATTGACCTCATCGAGTAAGATCCTGAAAGGGTGTTTGAGCATACGACGTAGGCGTAAGAAGACCTTCAGCTCACCAGTCGCCTGAGCGCAATGCTTTCACCAACGGTCCTTCAACGAAGGAGAAAGCCAGCTTCGCCTTGCCCTTCACATGCTGGACCTCGAACGTTCGTACGTCCTTCTCAAATGCATCCCATGTGTCTTCAGACCCAGTTCTATCGACTTTACGCCGCTTGCGAGGCGCCTCAGAGGTATCTAGCTCCTTCCTATTATAGTAGTCAGCCAAAACCATCGTCTTAAGCTGACCAAACCACGTACGTCTGCTCTTTCGCAATCCTCGCCTTTCTGGCCGACTCAAGCCAGAGACCAGCGGCACGCTTCCATTTGCCCCCCTGGACCGCCTTCCGGACGGACTCCTCGAACTCTGCATTCTTCTTGCGGCTGAACGTCTTCCCAAACAGCTCGAGGAACCGCTCCTGGAGCTCCATCGCTGGGACACGCGTGTCCACCGGCTTGAACCCACCCACGATATCCGATGACTCCGTCTGGTTCGACAAGTTCAGCGAGATCAGCGGCCTGCGTAAGAGCGCCGCTAAGTGCGTGACAGCGCTCGTCTTTCCCGTTCCGGTCTCACCAGTGAGCAAAACGGGTTCATTGAGCGAAACAGACGTGGAGATGCGGGAGATGAGCTGCACCGCGGGGCGATGCATGGCGAAGGGCCGGGTTACTGGTGGGGCGATCTCTTGCTTTGCCATACGCGCAGGCAGACGCGCGCGTCCTGCGCGGACGGCGGTCGTTCGGCCGTTCACGTCCTTCTCAACATCGAATTCTGGCGTCCGACGGTGGAGTAGCCAGTCGCGCTTCTCCTCCGAGAGGTCAAAATGCTCCGCCACGATCGCTGCAATTGCGTCCAGGTGGGCACGGGCGGAAGCAGTTGTCGCTCCTGCGCCAAAGAAGACGTCGCGGGCCTCGAGAAACATGTCCTCGCGCAACGAGGGATTGGGGAAGATGATCGAGAGCGAGAGCGGCTGATTCGGGTCCGTGTCGACGTCCATGTGCTGTGATGACGGTGGGAGCACATTGTCAATCCGCCGACAGAGCTTCTCGAGCTCGCGTATTCCAACGTCTCTCGTGGACGCTGCAGTGCCGAGCGCCTTGACGGCCTCCCACAAGCGGATTAGGCACTGCGCAGCGACGCCGGCGAGGCGGGGGAACTTGGCGTCGATGATCAGGCGTAGGTCATCGGCGGTCGGTGACGTAATGATGATCTCGTGAAACTTGTGTGCGCCAAAGAATGTTGGGCTAGGGAATGCGCCGTTTCTTGGAGGGGAGGAGCGGGTAGCGAAAATGGCGAATCCATCCTCGGCATGGATGGTACCACGGCCGGGCACCTCAAGAACGGCCCTTCCGCCAATCCACTTGTCGGAGCCGAGGGACTCCACTAGGGGCTTGATGATACCAAGGACCTCCATAGACCCTCGATCGATGTCTTCAAAGACAACCCATCGGCCTTCGCGCATGGCGCGGACGAGTACACCCTCCTTCCATTCAAACGTGCCGGGTTGAGTTGGTGACGAGATGTAGGACCCGATCAGGGATCGCGGGTCCAGAGAGGTGTCGGCGAGATGGATGATGACAATTTGATTACGGACTTCGGGATGCAGCACCGAAGCAAGATGAGAAAGAAGTAGAGATTTTCCCGCAGAGGGTGCTGAGGTCAGGAGGGTGGGGACGCGGAGGGAGTAGTGAACCCCGAGAGCGCGAAGGGATTGTACGGTGGTCGGGGCTTCGATGATGGTCTCTCGATGTCCAGGAGTGAGTGAGGAGCGAAGAAGTAACACGCCGTGGATATTGGCAATCCATGGACTTTCAAAATGTCAAGATAAATCACGCATGAGTAATGAAGCAACATACCTGAGTTCTGTCGGGTCAATCGGCTGCACAATGTCGCCTTCCTCAACTTCGTAGAAGTCGAGCTCCCGAAGATGCTCGTTCCGTGATGACGTGACTCGCTTCACCTCAAGAGCTGGCATAATCCATCCATCCGCGTCAATGTGCGCTCCGTCGAGTTGCGCGCCGTAGAGAATGGGACAATCCACCTCTTCCAATTCTCCTACGACTTGCTTCTCCATCTTCACTCTCTCCCCCTCAACCATGCCGGTCTGCAGCGCATAGCACCGTATTGCAAGGAAACGAACTCCGTTGTCCGGATGAGCATCCCATATGAGTTTCGACAGAGGCGATAACGGCCAGAATAAGGAGCGCGGTAGATCACGATTTGCTTGGAGTATCCGGTAATATGCGAGCAAAGTACGGTGAAGTCTCGTACGATCCAGAGCCGCGACTTGCTCCGAATCCATCACATAACCCAGAGGACCATTCGCGTATTTGGGACGTCGCAGAAATGCAGAAAGTATCCTGGGCGCAAACCCGGATTTAGTGGCCTAAAGCTGCATAACAGAGAAACTGTACGTACGGATAGAGTTCCTGATGGACCTCCAGCAGCATACAAAGTGCCTCAAATCTCTCGTCGTCATTTTCATCATCGTGTAGAAAACGAGCGCACAGATCCATCAAGAGAGGTCTAAATAGTTTTGCGACGGCATCGGTCAGAGCAGGTAAAGGGAGGATACGCGACAAGTATTTCAAGAGGTCCGAGCGACTTGATATTTGTTGCAATTGTGCGACATAGGGAGAGTTATGAGGAAGCTGCGCGAGCAAAAGGTAGGTTTGTCTTTTGAGATTGATACTGAGTGGGTCGTAAAATTGGGTGGTTTGCGCCATGGTCTGCGCAACACCGGCCGACCAGGTGTAAAGTACTTTTTGAAGAGAAAAACCAGATACTAGTACGGATAGTGGAAGACAAATTTCTGGGCCGAGAGCTCAGTTGGTCGCAGCGTACCCCTTCAGCCACTGCAAAGAGTCTTCTGCTGCAGAAAATCCTGGCTACTCGGCGACTGCCGACAGCTTTGGCGCCATACGGGCCGGCAGTCCGCCGAACGACCCGCAGTAACTCAGAGACTCAGTGCCTGCACTCTCACAGACTCTCATCCTGCCATTGAGAGAGGACTCCTGCTTCTACGCAGTATACTTCTAGTCTGCGAGAAGAGGAGTCTGTGCGCTTCAAGATTGCTTCACCTCGTCATGGAAGGAGCGAAGCGCTAGTAGTCACTACAGTTTTGTATGTAGACCCAAAGTGATCAATATTGTGACTCAACGGAACTGCTTCACCCTACGTACTCGCTGAGAATCCTAATTTCTTTGAGAAGAGTAGTACTTGAATGTATTCCGCAATAGCTTGTGCCATGACGTGCTGTCAGTAAGTAGGAACGCGCGTGTAGATCACCTACAATGGGCGCTTACCTCTTAGTATCAAGGCGTCTCCTCACCGTCACTGTTCTCGAATGCGAGCAGCGGGGACTTTATCTTGCTTCCTTTTAACACTCTACTTCGGATGTTTCCTGAGCACCCGAACCCTCAGACAAGTGAGAACACCGTCCTTTTGCGCGCGGAAGTAGCCTGACGGCCCAGGTCGTCGCCTCTGGGCTCCGGCTCTTTCGTGACAAGAGCGGGAATCCGTCAATTGCAAGACGAGAGACGCCTATATTCAGCAGTCCGTAATTCTGAAGGGTGTGCGTGACAATTGATTCCCAGAGCTATGTACACTGCGGGAGGATGGTGAAGAAGGCAGCTCTCGCAAGTGACATGGAGCAGGGACCGGTCAGGACAAAGGGCATGATGCATTGTATAGCATTCTCTTGTGAGTGGGGTTTCTCTGAGCCATATTCTGTGCATTTTCGCCGCTTTCAGCGAACACAGTTTCAATCGACGCTGAAACCACGACGATTGACTTTGTCTTTGACTCAGGCCAAGCCAATGCTCCGAAGAAGTCAGTCAGTGCAACAATACTGGTCATGGTTGGACTTGGGACTCGAAACATTTCAGACACTATGGACTATGTAGCACGCAAAAGGTTTGATTGATCCTCCTGCATGCTTCATTCTCCAGGTCTATGAGAACGGGTCCTCTCTTGCTCAGAGGTCTCTTCTGTTGTTGTATCTCGTGTTCACCGCTTTCAATACTTCGTATCTTCGCTGCGTACAGTGACGCAAGCTCCACCACTTGCATCGGTGCATCTGACGGAGATACGAAGTACTTTGGGCTCGTGGACACTGCAATTTGGCTTTTGCGACTTGGGCAACTCTATGAAAGGGCCGACGTCGAGTTTCGAAGAGCAGACATGGTGCTATGTTCAACGAATGCTGATGACCTCGCGGAACACCAAAGTTTTCTGTATTGACCTCCTGAGGTTTTACAAAACCCAGAACTGACCTTGTAGCCATACTGAGACTTGAAGTTGATGTAGAAGACGTCTGCACTACTTCGAGATGACACCGCGTACCCTTGCTTCAGCTGAAATGTAGAGGTAAAATATATGGTATTAATACGTTCCAACTGGCTTACCTGGTGACTAGGAGCCGGTACCTGCGATGTTTGTGACTGCACACTCACGTCCACGATCAGAAGGAGCGCTTCACACGGGCAGCATTTACCAGCATGTATTGCGCCCTGGAGTAAGTCAGCGTGTACTTCTTCGACTTTCTGACTGTTGGTGTTGAAGCATGGATGGACGTTATAGATGTGATACATGAACGAGTACTGTGGCAATGCCGAGTCCACACACAGCAAGCGCGTAACGTTCGCCTACCGCTAGCGCTCACGTGTTAGTCGAGCTTAACTGCAGTAGAAACATGCAGGGTATGTTACAGCTGATGCGTTATGAAACACATTACGCTGATACGGATGCTCATCATAGACATCTATCGGAAAGAAATATCAGATTATTTTTTATTTTTGATCTGCTGTGTCTGGCCGACACATCTTTTTTGGATCACAGTACATCCGATCATCCGATCATATCTAGCCTGTACAAGAACCAATACTGGCCTGAGTTAACAGGCCTACATCATTTCTATAAAGACCAGACCCAGGCTGTCTGTAGGAACTGTGAGCAGAGCTGCATATGCGGTCGTTGGACTCTGGAGGAAGACTCACCGGTTTCTGACACTTTAGTAGGCAGTGCCATGACCGGGAAGCCGAGATCCTCGAGCACCGGAAACGATGGAGCATTCAACGGCTCAAGAAGCGACAGGATAGTCGGCTTCGCTGCCCCAGCGCCCCATTCCGTTCTGACTGCGAGACTGTCGACGTCCATCTTGTCTTCGTCCTCGCTGTCGTCACTGTCGTCAGACGACCAGCTTAAGTCTCCTGGTGTCTCGTATCCGTCGACGTCTTCGTTCTCGGCCTCCACGAAGTACCGTTTCCTCTCCTCATTGACAGAGATCCGGACCAGTTCGAGCCTCGTGGACGTGGGTACTGAAAGTAATAGAGTAAGTCTCACGCGTGACTAATCGTCATGCGCTCGCCCGTGCCAATGTCGATGCAACTACGCCCGATGGGTCGTGGGTTCGCACGAACATCGCTATGGGCGAATACGGTTGGCAGCTGTGGCGGGTTGCCCACTCACCCAATATGGGTTCATCTTGCGCCATACAATCTTGCATTGGCCGCGTTTGGGCCATTCTCTGTATCCATAGTCATTATCCATGACTTCAATATGATCATTGAGGAAGTGCTGACCACAGTCTCGACCGCAGATCGACACTCAGCCGCCACGACGAGTGGTTCGTGACCAAGACCGTGCGATTCGCGTTCAGTCTGCGTTATAGTTACGAGAAACTAAGTGAGTTGAAGCCAAAGTTAATCTGTCATGCAATACTAACGTTGCGGTGATGAGTAGGATGTGGGCCCTGAGACTGTGGCTCCGAGGGTTTAGCCATAGATCTCTCGATTGTGGCACACTCGCTGCTGCCGTTCGAGATGGTCAAAGCAATGTCGAACGTTTTGAAAGGTGTGGTCGACATCTCGGTTGATGGTGCAAACGTCTGGATAAGGGTGTGAAGACTGCGGTTCGGTTTGTGTTGTGGCAGGAGAACGACGAATCCTTACAAGCGCTCAACATACCCTGCTACTTATACACCCACGTGACTGTAAACCTCGGGCCCTCTTAGAGAGGGCAACGTGGTGCGTCGCCACCGTGCTCTCTATGTGGTGTTGCGAACTGAGTGGAACATTCTTTAATTTCGATCAGAACGGCGGAAACGATACATATATACAAGGCATCTTTTGCGACGCTGCTATCCTACACAACTTCTACGTCAAGATTCAGCACCCCTTGGTACGTAATAGAAGGCCCCATCTGGTCCTACACGCTGTGGCGAGGACAACCAAAGGCTGCCTTACACTGCGCGGTCCTCGTGTGGCGGGCTGTAGCTCCCGCCGCTGACAAGTGGGGCCCTTTCGTAAACATGGTCAGTATGAGCCGTAATGTGCGCAAGGGACTAGTAGCTCACCGACCATGCTGTCCTTCGGCTATTGCCACAGGAGCGAAATCGAACCATACGGGACGGCGTCGAAATCTGCTGCCCAACTCGATGCATTCAGCTTGAATTGCGGTGGCAGTGTTGGTAGGCTCAATGTGATGGGATCGAGCAACAGGTCAGTATCGACGGATCCAGTGATCGTCTTCACATCTCGTCGCTCGTCTCCGACTGAGATCAGTGACCCCCTGCTGCGACTCTCGCCTACCTGGACGTCACGGGTCTCCGATCCTTCGGACACCACAGCCTCCTCTGCATCTTGATCCACATCGTCATCTTCCAGCTCCAAGTAAGATTCGTCGTTGTCATCCTCGTCGTCTTTCCCCTGTAACACCGAAAGCCTCGTCTTCTGTGGCGCAGGCGTCGGGATGCGCCCTCGCACCCGACGCCACACGACAGGTGCGCTGTCTTCATCTTCGTCATCGAGAAGCGCATTCGCGCACGAGACGGCGATGTTGTTTTCATCGTCGACTTCGTCGTCAGCGAATGTATCATCCTCGTCGATGTCTTCGGGATCCGAGCCGGGGTAGGAGCCCTGTACCGGCACGCTCCAGCCGCCGACCTTTTTGGCCCAACTCGGCCCCGAATCTTTCTGGTTGTCGTACCGTAGATCGGGTGCCTCGTTGTCGTTTGCGAGCGTGCACCGATAGCGTGTCGACCACCATGAAAGGCGGGACCCGTTTGTGGCTGGGGAGGAGGTAGGGGACGTGGACTGATTGGATGAGAAAGAAGATGTATGAGATGATTGCTGTGAACTAAAGGATCCGTATGAAGTGTTCGATGTTATGGAGCTGGCAGAGTTGCGTCGGGGGTAGGGTGTGTGGCCTGGTGTGGCTCGGCCGGGGTTGCGCCCCTTCGACGCGTTTGTTATTTCGTACTTTCCATCCTAGATCATGTTTAGATGTTTCGCGATGATCATGAGTATCATTGAACAGGTAATAGTGAGGCAGATGCACTGACATGACCAATTGAGAGACTGTGGACACCCAATGTGCCGACCGGCGAGATTGTGGCTTTGATAATATCGCCTTGTGCATTGTGCTTGGTGAAGATCGAAGATGAGATTGCAAGAAGGTGGTTCATAGCAAACGCGGCCATTGGTATTGACTGAGTATGGATTCGAGCGATCTGGATGAGTGGCACAAATGAGATGTGGATAATGTGGCAGGCTCGAACAAACCACGCCCGACGCGGCCGTCTTACTTATGCTCGCCTCCACGTGATCGCGATAGACTTCGCCATCCGGCCCTTCGCACTGAGTTAGGCGGTGATGGCGAGAGCAATTAGACTCCCGCGCCGCGTGTTGCTCATTGCCAGCCGGCGGATGCGATTATTTTTGACGAACGTGCATATCAAGCTCAGCTACCGGGACACTGGGAGGGTTTCAATCTCGTTGGTCACACATTGGATACTGACAATCAAATTGAATTTGTTATCCAGCGGTGCTGTTCTGTAGAGTTCGAGATCGATAAAGATATGAGTGTAGGTATCGTTGGCGCCACGGGATACATGATTGTTCCAACCCGACACATGGCTAGATTACTAAGACTGAATCGAGCTCCTATGCACATCAACAGCGAGTGGTCGGACATTAAGCGTCTCGCCTATCCGAGAGAGCGTGCATTGGAGTCTCTTCGTTCTTCGATAATTCAGAAGTAGATAGATAGTAATGGGATGGCTGATTGAGTAGCTTAAGTCGTACTCCCGAGCTTCCTTCTGGCGTGAAATGGCCGCTTGACACTGATTATGCATGTGGAGATGCAATCTGCACTGTCTTCAACGCTCAGATCATATCGCAGCGTCTCCGAGCTCACCGGCGTCGAAAGACATTGACTATGGGGGTCTATACCCAGCTGTCGAATGTCGCAGAGTCGATAGTGCGACAGATACGATGCGTGGTCTATAGCTCTCTATGGGCTGTGATACAGTTCGGAAGGAAGGCCATCAACCTTGTTATACTTATGAGATGACTGTCCGAATGTTGCTGAAGATATGCAAAAACTCGTGGTTTCTGGGTTCGTATACTATGCCCTCAGTGAGTCTATGATACGAGACTCAAGACGCATAACGCACAGCAAGTCGTTTCAGCTTTCCTCCAAATGACTGGACATTTAGTACAGTGTATGTACCGCTTTGATTCGAGAAAGTCTCTCAGGCAATCTTGGAGAGATAATGATGTCCACTGACAGCATAAGAGTCACCGGAACAGCAGATAATATAAGGTACTGCTGCGCTCCACTGGTAATTTCCTATGTTCGACTGTACCTTTGCGAAACGGGATTATGGTGTCGGAGTCTTGAGACAACAGGGTGATATATCTTGTGTCATATTTCCGGCTGATCGTGCATCGCGATCCGGATCTAGCAAGACTGACGACTGCATGCATAATTCAGCACAAAGCAGTGGACAACAACACATCGGCCGAACGCGTTGAGTGAGCAATATATGTCTACGTGCATATTCATGTTCCGCGGCTATGCAACGGACCGCTTACATGCTGTGCATGAGTGCTCAGACTCGCCACTCCGCAGCACCCACCGTAACGCAATTTAGTAACATCGCCTCAGTCAGATGCACTTCGTTGAGGAGTCTCGCAAGCGTGGTAATACGTGGAAGGTGCTGGCAACTGAAGCGAAGTGTTGTGGGGTTACAGCCAGGAGGGGGATATCGATTGGGCGACCGGAGATGATTAAGTCGAGACTTGCATCGCGGGGAGATGATTCCGCGCCGTGGACGCGCCGTTTGTAGTCGCGGTGGCGTGCGAACTTCCTCCTCCTCATCCCGCGATGCAATTCAGATCTGTCTAATACACCAAGTACTTACCGGTATCCACCTCGTCGCTTCGACACGCACTTGACACGTTCAAGCGGATATCGTCTTCGCGAATACACAACAACTTGTCAGCTGTTTCCGTATTGTGTGCATCGTCTGCACTGTATGAGGTATTGTGACGCGGTTGCACCGAACACGCTGCTCGTCGCCTGGGCTTCACGGAACATAAGCGAACACCGGACGTCACCGGCCACCGCTCTGCACTGCACATCCAATGCAGCTGTTTCCGCACCTGTTAAATCAGCCTGATCTATGGGCGCTAAGGACGCTTGGCTACAGCTTATAATCAGCGCAGTCCCCAGTTGCCAAGGTCAGGACTTGCTCCTACCACTCGCTACTCACCGCACTCTATCCAACCCCGCTCGCATTCACCATGGTCTACCAGTGGGAACCCAGCACCCCCTACGGATCCGGCGCCGTTGTAGTATACGAAGGTAGACAGCTCTGTACAACTGTCAGAGGCAAGCGCTCATTGCATGTACATCGCAGGTGTCAAGTACCAGATCATCCAGCCCCACACCTCTGAGGTATGTGTGACAGCATGGCCGAGTAGCTTGCCATTGCTGATTATACCCGATCTTACTGCAGCCCGGATGGGAGCCGCCAGCGACTCCTGCTCTCTGGGCGCGCCTGCCCGAAGAGGTCCCCGACAACCAGGACCCCTTCCGCGACAACTGCAACCCTGGCTACCAACCCAGCTACGAGCAGCCCCAGGCGCCTCCCCCTCAGCGTAAGTAATTGCATCCGGACACATTTGCCTAGACGCTCACAGCTCTTTAGCGCCCTATGGCGGCCCTGGCGTCGAGGAGAAGCGCTGGACTGAGGTCCAGGAGCAGCAGGTCGAGATCGATCACGAGGAGCGGAAGAAGAAGTGGTGGGAGCTCGACGACGATCGTAAGAAGCAGCTCGAGGTACGGTCTGGTTCAGTCGCGTCCATTCCCTAAGCTGACTCTGGTGTACAGGTTGGAGGTGGCCTCCTTGCCGGTATCGCTGCGATTGGTGCTGGGTACTACGCGTACCACGAGCACGAGAAGAGCGAGGACGAGGTTAGTCAAGTCATGTGCGCCGACTCTGCACAGACCTGATTGATGTGCTCGGAATGTAGAAAAAGGCAAATGTTTGGGCACTGCAGAACTGGCTGCACGAAGCTGAGGCTCGCACTCGTCGATACTATGAGCAGGGCCCCAGCGGACCTGCGAACTGGGTTCTGACGGATGGCCTGAACATCCCCCAGGGTGCGATCCAGGGAGGAGAGCAGCAGGGCCAGCCTCTGTTCATTGTCCGTGGTTTCCATGAGGGCTCTATCCGTACGTTTAGATCTTGTGTGCATAACAAATACACCACTGACCTTCATCTCCAGAGATCGGCAAGGTCTCTCCTGCATACAGCAAGGGCGCTGTGATCGGCTACGGTCACAAGGAGATCCAGGCATGTCTATCCTCCCTCTTGCTAATTTTATGGAGTCTAACTGAGTTTGCCTCTCCAGCTGCCCAAGTACGAGGTGCTCTGCGGTGATATGCGCGCGCTTCAGTGGGTCCCCTCGAGCGGCCGTGTGCACCTGGAGCGGCTCGGCGCGCGCCCCGTAGAAGGTGGCCACGAGGCCGATGGCACGCCCCTCTTCGTCGCACAAGCCGAAACCCACGACTCAATCATCCCGGGCAAGGCCAGCGAGAAGTTGAGCGGTGCCTTCGTGACATTCCGGGACACAGAGAAGGAGGTCGATGTAAGTCGCTCATGATACTTGCGCAGATCCGCCAGCTGACACACACTGCCAGGAATACCGTGTCCTTTGCTACAACTACTGAACGGTTGGCTGAACCGTCGATACTCCAGCAGTCTATCATCATAAGCAACATAATCTCGCATAAGCTCATAGTCTTGAGGAACGCATAGCATCTGTACCATGTATCGCATTTGAACCCATGGAATTAAATTGACAGTCAGAAATAAATCCTTGTGTGATGAAATACGATGGATCAGTGTGCAGTCAAACCTCTACGTGCGAGCAGATCGCTCTGCATGACGTTGAGCGCAGCATATACCAAGTCCAGCTGCGGCGTCTGCACACTATGGGATCTCGCCCTCCTCAGCACACCTCCCACGATCGCCTCTACCTCTATCGGCCGGCCCGCATCCAGATCTACGAGCATGGATGGGCGGAATGTGGAGTTCGGATTCTCGTGCTCAATGATGCTTTCTACGACGCTGTCTGAGAGGACTTCGCTTAGAGACCGAGATGGCGGGAGAGATGCATGCGCGACGGAGAGAACCTCACGCATGATGGAGGCGAGGGCTGCCCGGGAGGATGTGTTCGCGAGCACCGCGCAGACGGGCACGCGGGTGAGCGTGCATAATGTCGAGAAAGAGGCATTCCTGCCCACGCACGCATCAGATGTCTGATCGGACGCTTAGAGGATGTTAGAAACATACCATAGGACCTTCCTCCAGCGCGCAATATCCGCATCCTCCGCTGCCTCCGGGTTCGTGCCTCCCGCCCGCAAAAGCTCGCAGAAGCCCTCTAGGACCATCCGCCCGTGCGCATCGGAGAATTCTGCTGCGGTCTTCAAGTCTGCACTCGGGCGGTGATACCCAAGCACCAGTCGCTCGTTCCCAAACTGAGTGACCCGCCGCCCACCATCAACCGCGGTCGCGTCGACCCACGCGCAGCCCGAGAGGACGACGCTCGCAGCGCCTGCCGGGGCCGTGGAGAGCGCGGCGAGGAGGTCATCTTCGATGCCGATGCCATTTTGCAGGAGGATGAAGGATGTGGGCCTGTCGGAGGTCGAGAGATGAGAGAGAATGGGTGCGAGGAGCGCGGGCGTGGTGATCACGTCCGGGAGGCACTTGAAGGCGCAAACAACGAAGGCGTAGGCGCGATCGGCAGCTTCCTCAACGGTGCGGACGACTAGATGGTGAAGTAGGTGTTAACTGCAGTGTGCATCGGCGGGACTAAAGAGGTTCGTACCTCGGTATGGCTTCCAGGCTGTATGGGTGCCGAGTCGGTCAGACACGAAGTCTATGCCATGTTCTGCCGGTGATCTGCATGTTTAACTCAATTTTAGTTTAGCTGTATGGGCCCAACTGACCTTGCACAACGTCGTAGTTTGACCTGCATGCAGGACAGTTATGGAGAGAGATGTATGATCATCGTCGTGACTGACCGACAGACCGCCGTGACTCGCGCCTGGGACGACCGCTCGAGAGCGAGCGCATACAAAGCTCCAATCGCTGAGTGTCTTTAGTCCACGACAACCTTATGTGCGATGGACGAGGGCAGACCTCCGAGACCAATAACGCAAATGTCGACTTGGCTCATGGCGTTGAGCGAATAAGAGAGATCGAGATAGTCGGACGCCACAACGAGCTAACCCTGACCAGCAATGTTCGGCTTGTTCCTTCCCATGATGATCTGCTCAAACTTGCGTAGACTGATTCGACGGTTCTAACACACTCAGTACTCTTCATCTCATCGACGATACACAATGTAGAATCTCTATTCCCAAGCTTGTAAGACCACTACGCCATACAACTCTCGGTTTCGACGCATCGAGATGGGCGATGGACCCTACGAGCTCTACGATACGATGCACTCACTGTGTTGGCAGAATGACTCCGATCCCTCTCCTAAAGATGATTAGCATCCCTAAATGCTCCAGAAGGAACCTGTTTGTCCTAGTTCCGCCCGCGATCCGCATTGGTACCACCTCGGCCTATCGTCTTGCCTCTGTACCCCCATTTGTCCTATCGCGGGAGTATACGGTGTGAAGACATGCTAAAGTGGCAGCATGGTGTCGGAGTCCTGTCAGTATTCGTTCCGGATGGAAATCCAATCCGTAATTCGTATATCGTACTATTCCACAGGATAAGTAATCCAACCACCCGCGAGTGGCCAGTGGCAAGGGCCAGGCTCCTCCATGAATAGAGTCGTGCTTCCAGGTGAACATCTGTGCGAATGTTATGGCCTAAACGTGGCGCGAAACTAACTCAACTCATCCTATCGATCAGACCGGGACTCCGACTGGACTCGCGCGTTCGTATGTCCTGAGCCCGCGTCTCGCATGATCATCTGCGTTCGAGTGACTGATTGGAAGATCTGATCATGATGTCCAAGGACAGGCTGCAAAACTGGTGCACTGTGGGCAAGCGGGCTCGCTCAAGCCCTATTCATTAGTGCCAAAGGCGTCCTCAAGGGCTTCCAGTTCCCGGAGGACTCTAGCAGGGTCGACAGATTTGGAGCGCATAAGTAACGCCCCCAAAGTTTATTTCGCGTGGCGCTGCAACCGATGAACGTCAGTTGCCCACATCTGGGACTATTCTCGACCATGGGAAATGCTGCATCATTTGTCATATACCCTTCTAGCTCGCTACTTCACAGAGCCTGTGCGTCCGCGCGTCGCACGGATCTCGGCGATGTCCAGCCTACTTGAAAGCTATAAGACCTCCGTTCAGTGCTCCCCGCCTACTGTGTAAGTTTAGTCGATGTTGTTTTATTGTCGGTATGCATTCTATGAGGGACCAACGGCCCCTCTCAGTAGATTGACGGCGCGAGACAATAGGTGTTCGGTTCCCAGCGTCCAACAACTTCTTTCGAAGCATCGGAAAGTGTTCAATGTTGTTCCGCTCCCACATCTCGCGCATGCCGCAGTATCGTCTGCGTTATTTCGTAAACAACCGGCCGCTCGATATATTACCTCAAAGGATGGATCCTAGAAACACGTCGCACTCAGTCTCTCCTTTCGGCATCGGTACCAACTGAGGACGAGTACCGGGAACTGAAGTGCCTGTCTATCTCCGGTTCTTGAGGTACACGTGTGAGGTATCGATTCATGTAAGCGGTGCCTTCCATGATCCTGATCACTTTCCGTGTCATGTAGATAACACTGCCCTTGCCTGTTGGCTGCATATATACTCTTCGAACACGACTGCCAAGACCTGGTCGACACAATGCATGCTACCGACATCCCCTGGTATATACTCCTGGCGATACCGGCCGTACTTCTTTACAAACGATGGCGCGACCCAGTACGTACGCGTGGCCATCTCCGATATCCGTTTCTGACGTTGTGGTATGAATACAGTTGAACAAAATCCCGACTATCGGACCTTCCGCACCACTGCTGTCATACATCGGTGCATATCAATTCCTGCATAATGCTAATGAAATGATACGAGAGGGATACATGAAGGTACGTGTTCGGATATGTTAAGAAACGTTCATGAGCATGACGAATTTCGATCAGTATAAAGGACGTGCATTCAAAGTGGCCTTCTTCGACAGGTGGATGGTGGTAGTTAGCGGCCACCTCATAGAAGAAATAGGCAGACTTCCGGATGACCAGGTCTCATTCCAGCGAGGCGCGCAGGAGGTGGGATGACCTCTCAACCTAGCGCTTTTCGGCTCAGCTGATGCTTTCTCCAGTTGCTGCAGTCGAAGTGGACTTTAGGCCGCGAAACGACTGAAGACCCGTATCACATTGAAGTGATAAAGGAGAAATTGACTAGAAACCTCGCAACTGTTCTTCCGCAGGTCATGGATGAGATTCAGCATGCCTTCGACGATCAGATTCCGACCAAAGGAGATGGTAAGTAACTTCTTAGTTCGGGTAAGTCTTGTATCATGAGCTCAATTGCTTTGAATTTAGAGTGGACTGAAATCCACGCATTACCCGTCATGACGAAGATCGTGGCTCGTGTCGTCAATCGCGCATTTGTAGGCGTTCCATTCTGTAAGAGGTGCAGCTCATTCCCGGTTCAAGCTGTTCCTCACCATTGGTCCACAGGCCGAGATCCAACATATCTCAGGTTGGCAAGCGGGATGATTGGAGACGTGTACAAAGGCAGGACCCTTCTGAACCTAGTTCCTTTCTTCCTCAGACCGTGAGGTTTCCTCATTTCCATCATAACTGTTACTCATACATCCCATCAGCATCGTGGCTCATTTCTGGCTTCCGACCAATCTGACCAATCAAATGATGAGTGATATCATGATGCCAGTCATTGAGGAGCGGCAACGGAAATTACGGGAACTTGGCGACGACTGGACCGACAAACCTGTACGTCCGCCTTGGCCACATTGGGAGACATCACGAGATCTAATTTGTTCATCGATTTGTCTCTCGTAGGCTGACGTACTTATGTGGATTTTGGAAGAAGCAGAAGGCAAAGACAGCCGTCTACGTACCCTCATTCAGATGCTCTTGGTCATAAATTTCGTCGCACTCCATTCGTCGTCTGGTGTAAGCATTAGTTGTGCTGTGATCAAGATTTGAGCTTATATGCCATCCTTACAGGGCATTACACATGCATTGTACCATTTAGCTGCACAGCCCGAATATATCGAACCTCTCAGAGAAGAAATCGAACTTACCATCGCAGCGGAGGGCTGGACCAAGACTGCCCTGAACAAGATGTGGAAATTGGACAGCTTCATGAAGGAATCGCAGCGAATCAACGGACACAACTGCAGTATGTACCCTGGGAATTTAATATGGAAAACGATCATGATGTCTGTCACCTAGCATCGCTTACCCGAGTCACCTTGAAAGATGTGTATTTCTCCGACGGTACTCTTGTCCCGGCCGGGACCCTTCTCGTGGCCGCGACATTAGCCACGCAGAGCGACGATAACCTCTATCCTAATGCCGCCGAATTCGATGCCTTCCGCTTCTCCAAGCTTAGGGAAGAGAACGACAGCATTAAGTATCAGTATGCCACTACATCTCCGGAGTTTATCACCTTCGGACATGGCAAGCATGCATGGTGTGTCACCCGCTTGAAGTGAGCAGTTCTCAAAATGCGACAATTGACATTTTCTTCAGCCCAGGACGTTTCTTCGCAGTTGATGAGCTCAAGTCCATCATGGCATACATCGTGCTCAATTATGATGTCAAGTTTGAACGCGAGGGCGTGCGTCCAGCAAATAAGTGGATCTCGACATCCGTTAACCCGGATCCGACTGCGAAGGTCTTGTTCAGAAGGCGGAAGTAGGATATTTTTCGGAATCAATTCGTGTAGTGTTGTCTTTGTGTATTTGTAGAGTGCGGTGTTTCCATATCTAAATCGCATGATCAACACTTAGGTCGATGCCGGTGGAATCAGCCTGAGAAGACTTCAAGCTTATTTGCACTCTTCCCCCTTCCTGATGGAACCTGCACCATCCATATGTAACGTATAGCCCGTAGACGAAGTGAAAGCCTCAGATAAACTTGGAAAGCACTCCAATGACTAACAGGATCACTCGCTCATCTCTGCAACGTCCTCAACGTCATCTTCCTCTTCCTCTTCCTCCTCAATCTGTTCACCCTCGATCTGGATGACATCCCCGCTGGCCGCCTCCCATCGTGCCCGGAGGCCGACTTTGAACGTGATCATCTTGATGCCGATCAGCTTCAGTAATTGCGCCTGTTCAGATGTAAGCTTCTTCCCCTTCTCGCAGACGGTGTGCGGCGTGTCCAATGTGGGGACGCCACGCTTCATAGTGGTCCGTAGACCCAGCTTTCGTAGTTGCGGGTCTTCATTGTGCGGGAAGGGCTCGGGTGGTGTGGAATGTTGTTGCATGACGGGACCTTCGGGGAGGATGACTGTTTGTGTGGCGCGGTTGCCTGACCGCGCAAAGTCAGGCTGTTGGAAGTCGGCAAACCAGTCGAGGACCTCCTGCGGTGGCGAGTCGGTGAACATGAGGCCGACTTGGCCTTTTATTTGCTGCGTCTCTTATGAGAACCAGTTACTGGCAGAAACACAGAACCTTCGACTCACTTTCGCCAGTTTATGCAGGCCCATCCGGTGCTCCTCCTCTGGTGTTGTGCCCAGTGCCTTCGCCATCACGGCACCACGGCCAAAAAATATCCGCGCAGAGCTGTCAGAGTCATCTCAGAATACATCTTTGTATGTTAATGCTTTCGTACTCCTTCCAGAGCTTGCGAACGGTTTTGAGGTGTGCGTTGCGCATGTTTCCGACCGCGAAGAGCCAGCAATATTGCCACTTGTCGGCATTTTCTTGCACCTATACGGAATTAGACACGCCTTTTCAACCGAGGTACCTGCAGCTGACCTCGTTCAAGAGGGCATTTTTGTGCTCCCTGGTCTTCTTGGAGACCTTGGTGAGGGAAACTGGAGTCGTTCCATTAGCCCAGAGACACTGGAAGGTCCAGATCACTGACCGAGCTTGGCGCGCTTTGACTTCGGCATTGTCTTTTAGAATGTGGCCAATGATATATGCACAGCAAAGGAGTGTAAAGGGAGTCTATGAAGCAAGCAACCGGCAGCGGTGAAGATGCACTCTGCAGCCGCGGGCAAAACACGATTTTCGGTAAGATCTAAGCGCCTACGCATCTAATCTAATCTATAATTTTTTGGCCTCCATCTTATCTACCTTCTCCCCGCTTTCTGATCGCCACTCTCCCTTTTCTTGGTCCAAAAGCATGGCTGTCGAAGCACCAAACGTCTCCCAGGATTCCCTCATAACTCTTGAAGCATCTCTGCTGAATGTGTCTGGAAATGTGCCTCTGCACAACCGCTTCCGTGCCCTGTTCACTCTGAAGGCGCTGAAGAACGATGAGGCGGTTCAAATCATCTCAAAAGGTGAGTACCTCCGGATCGTCTACCGGCCGTCATCGCATGGTAGCCCCGTTCAAGCTGACCTGGAGCGCCTCATGAGGCTTCGCGGACGAGAGCGCTCTGCTAAAACATGAGCTCGCATACTGCCTGGGTCAAATGAAGAAAACCTCCGCCCTTCCAGTACTGGAATCAGTTCTCTCGGACGAGAAGGAGGATCCGATGGTTCGCCACGAGGTTCGTCGGAAGATCTCTCGATTCTGAGCTACTGATGTAACCTGTTCCATGATGGTGTAGGCAGCTGAGGCTATGGGCGCCATCTCGTCTCTGGATGCAATTCCTGTACTCAAAAAATACCTCTCTGATTCCAATCGGAGCGTACGAGAGACATGTGAGATTGCGCTCGCCAAGATTGAGTGGGATAACTCCGAGGAGGGCAGGAAACATCGGGAAGCGATTGTGTCTGCTGAGCAGTTGTGCGTGCTTGCTCATCATTCGAGATGCGAGACAGACATTCATGTTTGTACTTCAGGTCATACACATCCATCGACCCAGCGCCGCCCACATCTGGTCTTCTGAAGGGAAAGCCAGCTCCAGAAGACGCATCAGAGGAGAATATTACGAACCTGCGCACAACACTTCTCGACAAGAGCCGCTCGTTGTTTGAGAGGTATCGTGCAATGTTCGCTCTCCGGAATATTGGTACAGATGCAGCGGTCGATGCGCTTGCTGCCGGCTTCGTCGATGATAGTGCCCTATTCAAGTATCGCATTTCTTCGCGCCACATTTGAAGTACTAATTGGCTCCATTTCCTAGGCACGAGATCGCCTTCGTATTTGGACAGCTTCTCTCCCCTCACTCTGTCCCCTCTCTCCTCGATGTCCTGAGGAATCCGAATGAGTCTGATATGGTCCGGCACGAGGCTGCCGAGGCATTAGGCGGCATCGC
This sequence comes from Gelatoporia subvermispora B, assembly GCA_000320605.2. NCBI lineage: Eukaryota > Fungi > Basidiomycota > Agaricomycetes > Polyporales > Gelatoporiaceae > Gelatoporia > Gelatoporia subvermispora. The sequence continues at coordinate 2,155,697 of KB445793.1, forward strand.
CACCCCTGAAGTCCTCCCTCATCTGAAGGAATGGATGCAACGCCCTGACGCGCCACGAGTAGTACGGGAGAGCTGTCAGATAGCGATTGACATGTGGGAGGTGTGTTACTATGCTATGATTTTGCGTGGTCCACGACTAATCCGCATACCAGCACGAAAATTCTGGAGAATTCCAGTATGCAAATGGGCTGGATACGCTGGCGGCAGCTGTGAGTGCTTGAGGTCTCATAGATTAGATGGTGGAGGGATTTCGACTTGGCTCTTACTGTATCTTCCTGGTATGTATCAATCTCACGTTTTTGCGTCGTCACTGTTCTTATCAACGCCACCGTAGTATTTACTAAGACTTGACTCCTTGTATCCCTAACGCACACGGTGATTCACGCAGCATTGCCTGCCAGACATACGTACCTTCATATATCGACATACACCCGATCCGCCATTCCGGCACAGCTACCTCAATGCCTGAACACGAGTCTGTATATCGGATTGCAACAAATGATACAAGCCTCTGACATCCTACAAATCAAAACAAACACAACGAATACCCGACATACAGCCTACTCAGTGTCGAAGACGAGGGTTCTGACCTCGATCGACTCCCTGTGAGGGGCATCCTTTGGGCTAGTACTGTCAGGGAAGGCCGTGTGCGGGGTCAAGCGCGCCCTGTCCCCCTCCGAGTCGTAGCACTTGATGAAGAGAACCTCATCAGGCGTCTGGTTCGAGAGGTAGTACCAACGGTGGTCGGGGTTGTAGCGCACGGAGAACGTGCTGCCCTCGCGGTGAGGGTAGATGTGGCGAACAGGTACGAGGTCGTGCTCCTTGTCGAGAGTGCGCCAGTCCGCGACTGCGAGCGGCTTGTGGTAGACGGGATTGCCGATGGGGCGCCAGACGTTGATGATGCGGACACGGCCCTTGAGCAGGCGCTCCGCCTCGTCACCGAGGTGGTAGTGCACGCGCTTCACGCTGGCGTCGAAAGTCTGGTCGATGTGAACACGTTCCTGGGGGAACAATGAGCATCGTGCTGTGGCCATCAATGTAAAACGCGACATACAACTGGTCCACGACCGGAGGGGGAGTTCCCGTTCTCATCGGGTTTGCGCCTGGAGTCCACGGTGAGTCGCCTTATCTCTGTGCGCTGAGTAGCCTCTTGATCTGGGCCGGTTTCTCACTCACCTGATAGTGTGGTCGAAGATGAATACGCGCTTGGCGCCGAGTTCCTTCTTCAGCAGCTCCTCCACCTCCTTGTAGTACCTCGTCTTAATCAATTCCTCGTCGAGGAAGTCCTTCTCTTCGCTGACGTGCTTTGTGAACTGGAAGCCAGTGGTATCGAGGGACACGGTGTCCTCCTTGCCACGTACGTCGTGGATGACCACAGGGCGAGGGTCGGTACCGACATTGCTCCGCGGGGTACCCTCTGGAGGCTCGTAAACGTAGTTGAATGGAGCCTCCTCGCCAATCGGGGTATAGTAGTTGAGAGAGGTGGGTACGTCCTTAGGAGTGAGAACTGCAGCGGTCGCCATTATTGTTGAGCTGGATGCGAATTCAAGTTGTTGGATAACCGAATGTTGGCTCCCTCGACGTTCTTATATCTTACTGCGAGTGCGAACGCGCCGCGACACATTTAGGACGATAGAAGCGATTTCTAAGCAACATATCAGTCATCCCCGACTCAGCTAAGGGACCTATCACACCATTCATCGTCGATATGATAAACTTGGCAGTATTCAGACAGGGGAGGCGATCGAAGAGGCCGCTTCTGCTATGGCGCGATACAGGGAGTGTCTGACGCAAGACCGAGGCTGCAAGCACTTGCGGAATGCTCCAAGCGACCGAAACTCACACCGCAGCCAGTGAGGGAATGCTTCCGGCATCACATGGTCAAGCGTTTTGGGCAGTCCGTGAAGTCAAGGCTACAGTCGGACTGTTCAGGCTCAGACCGCAGTATTCGTGAATAAGCCATACAAATCGGACACCGAGAATGTTCGGAGAGAGCAAAAATTTGTAAACGTTCAGCTGTTGCAGCGATATCGCGTTTATGGTGTGAGCGGGAGCTTACCTGAGCTTCACGAAACGGAAATGAACAGAGGTAGGAAATTCAGATGCCAGAACACTCAGAGCATATGCGTTTGACAATGTTCTCGGGCGATCGCACTTTTGAATCAATAAGTGCGCATGCGACAACAGAGTCTCGAGAGTGTTGTCGCTCAGAAAGACGGCTGAACAAGTTCAGCGTTGGTCGGAATGATGGTTTGAGTATGTATCATTCCGCGAGCGCGGCGTTTGCCGTCGTTTGTATTCGCTAGACTTTCAGCCACATGCAACTCACAGACTGCCGTAGACTGCCGTACACTGCCGCAGCGAGCCAGCTCATCCCATCCCTCAACGCTTCGTATTGCTGAACTGCTTCAGACTTGTTAGGATACCTCTCACAGTACGTGTCGCGTCAGAAAGTCGAAAAGTGGCATCAACTGAGCCTGGATTGTTGTAGTAAGCAGCGCGCTTGGACAATGGCCGATACCGCGGGGTCTCGGATTCTCATTGTTTCGTCAACTACGGAACAAGCTAGGCAGTTCGTACAACGTATGTTGACGGTTGGTCGCCGTACTCAATGACCGTGCTCGACGCATCATGCAGGCGTCAAGGCACTGTCGACTCCGGACGTTCCTGAGCTGCCTCAGGCCGATCAGAGTAGCAATCAGATCCCGTGGACAATCTCAAACAAGTACTATACTGCAGAAGTACACTTTGAGTACCATGCATTCAGTGAATTTGGTGCACGTCATGCTGTAGGCGTACCGGCCGTGATCTACACATGGGCCGCCGGGGAGGTGCGACATCTCACCAGAATGCTTGAAACCCTCTATGTTGACTCCTGACATCTTCCCAGCCATGCAGAGACCACATCATTGACATCGCTAAAAGCATCGAATACTACGATCCTGAGATTTCCTTGGCTGTTCGATTTGGAAATGAATCCGCAGAGGAAGACGAAGGCTTGGACGAATTCCTCTCGTCGCACGGATTTGAGTTCGTGGATGGGAACCGAGAAACTCTACCGGATAGAGATGACTTTGCACATGATGATTCAGGTATGTGACTGTGACAATTGGTATGAGCCGTAAGGCATCTAAGTCTGCTTCTACCAGGCATCCCTGGACTTTCGCGTGTCATTGATGCGCTCAGTACAGTTATGTGGCCAACGATCGTACAGAGTGAAAGTACTCTCCGGCGGAAGAGTCGGGCCCGGGAACTGCTTGATTGGGCCAAACAGGAGGAAGTTGACGATGGTCTTCGTGCTCTGATAGCCTCAGACTCCACTGCCAGTGTATCAGGCGGCGATGCCTTAGTTGCCGGAGAAGTCAAGAAGAGCCGGATGCAGCGAGAAATGGAGGAGCTCGAGAAGTGGTTAGAGGAAGAAGACTCTCGACGAGCAGCAGACGATGCGCAAGCATGGACGGCTGTCGAGTTGCAAACGCCAGTGATGCCTACACCGACGATCAGGACTCCGATAGGCGATGCAGACGAAAGTTTTACGGGCGTTGGGTTCGACGATGACTTCAACGACTTTGTCTCTGCACCCGCTCCGCACTCATCCGCGAACCTCGACGCTAGCCCGCGCAGATTGGTGCCGACACACACGGGCGCTTCGTACCGCTCACTAGCATCCACTTCTGATATTGGGAGTGACGCCCATATCCCCTCTCCTCGCCTCAAGGACGGTTCTCATACCGAAGATGACCCGGAACTCCCAAGTCAGGCGGAGATCGCGGAAGCGTCACGAAGAATATTCGGCCCTGCGGGGCCGATACGTGAATGGGACTCGCCGCGTTCAACGGCGGGCTCATTCACTCAGGGATCGGCAACCGGCGATGAACACCACGTATTCGAGCACTTGGACGACGACGATGCCTATGAGATGTCGGCATTTGACCTTTCACGTGTGCTTACGGCGCTGCAGGGGATGAAGGAGGAAATTGCCGGAATGGAAGATGATGCAGAGAGAAGAAAGGCGGCCGCCCGTGTTGCGCTTGGCCTCGTCTATGGATTGCAGGCGCAGGATGAGAAGGAGGAAGATACTAGCGCACAATCTCGTTGAGTAGCATCATGAGTCGAATACAGTTAGGGGGACACTGCGCTCATCACGTCGATAATAGATCGCTCTCCACTTCCATATGGAGATTGCTTACCGTCTGAGCGGCTTTTGGATGGACGACGCCTTTTAGTGACCTTGCTCATGAGAAAGTAGAACACTGCATCTTGCTCTGTTGGGACTGATGAGGTCAGAAGATGTCACAGAGAAGTTCGAGCTGAAGAAGACGTGACGTAGCGACCTGCAAGGCGCCTTCAGCCTCCATGGAGGCTTGCTTTATTTACGGCGATCGTACTCGCGGATGACCCGGCTTTGTGCATACTTCTTTTCTATGGCTGTGTTTGGCTACCTTCCACATGCTCTTGACAGAGGCATTGAAGTCTCGCATACATGGCAGGGTCTCAGTTGTGACTGAGGTGTTGCAAATGATGCGCGTATGCTCCTCATCATTTACCGGATGCAATCTTGTGCTTTCGGAGCGCGTGAACATATGCTGTTTAGTGAGTCCTGCCCTGCATGAAGCGCACATGCATGTTTCTGATCAGACACTGGAGCTCTTGCAGGTCAAACATCGGAAGCAGTTGAACTAGAAATAATTGAGTTCCAGGAAGTCGGTTGACCTGTACGGTCTGCTCCACCATATGGACCACGCGACTCGCTCGATACTCCTGACGCGCTCATTGCATAGGCATCTACGGCGCTCATTGGGCGACTAGAACCGACAAAGCTGTCCGCCGGAGCCCATGCGCCGAAGTGACCGCGACGGACACAAGTTCTCAGTCGTGAAGTTTTCGAGCACTCCGCACAAGGCCCGTTGACTGAAATGGCTCGCTATTCTTCCGGGACTGCTTCCCTTCCTTTTGAACAAACAGACGCTTCCGATCACAGAGTCACAAGGGACTTGGGACTTGCTGTGCACATATAAAGCCTCCTCGAACGTCTGGAACAAACCGCGCTTGCAACGAGCTGCAGGATCACCACTACCGACACCCTTAGGACACGATGAAGTTGCTCGCGATTCTTGCTTTCGCCTACGCGACCTACGCTTTCCCGGCCGCGAGCCGGAGCAAGCTCACAGAAACTCTCAACGAGCGTCGCACACTGAATGACCTTCGCATCAGACAATCGGACTCGGACCCTGTCGCGGTCGTCGACGGACTGACGCAGATCCCAGACGATGACCACCCGTTCATGGCACCAGGTCCTACCGATCAACGCGGACCTTGCCCAGGCCTGAATGCGTTAGTGCACAACTGTCAGCTTCCCCGAATTGTTGAATTGATTGACCCTCAGTTTGGCCAACCACGGATACTTGCCTCGGAACGGCATTGTGACGCAAGCCGACATTGTGTCAGGCACAGCAGCGGGCTTCAACATGGGCGGTGACCTTTCCGAATTCCTGGCTCTTATAGGCATCGCCTATGATGGGGACTTGTGAGTGTGCTCCACGAGGTCTCGCGTCGCACCTTCTCACAAGCCACCTCTGTAGAATCACCGAGAAATTCTCCATTGGCGGTCCCGACAGCCGCACTTCTCTCCTCGGATCCCTGCAGAACATCCTCGGAGTGGAAGGCGGCCTTGACCATCATGGGCCTTTCGAAGGTAGCCATGTGTCTTCTTATTCTGGCCCAGATTATAACACATCTCGATAGCGGACGCGAGTGCCACGCGCGATGATGCGTTCTTCGGGGATGACCACACCATGCAGCCAAATTTGTATGCCCAGATGAAGAGCATCGCGGCACAATACGGCGGACTGTACAACCTCGACGCGATGAAGGACCTGCAGCTTCTACGATACCAGCAGAGTATCGAGATGAACCCAACCTTCTACTTCATGCCTGTCTCAGGGCCCCTCATCGTTGGCGCCAAGGCACGCATGCTCACCTGCATCCCACGCGTCCCACAGAGCTGACGTCAGGATTTGCACAGGCATTTATCTCGGAGTTCTTCTCGAATGGCACGTACGGGGCTGGCGGGGTGCCCAATGAGGCGTCCATCTCAGCTTTCTTCGGCGCAGAGCTGCTCCCAAACGGATCGTTCACAGCCGTGCCCGAGCGTTTCCCCGACAACTGGTACCGCCGCGGCACGCCCTTCGGACTCGTCGAGGCCATTGGGCAGATCCTTGACTTCATCAGCTCCAAGAACCTCGCGTTCGGCGCGAATGCGGGCGCGGTGAACTCGTTCGTCCCGCTCGACCTTGCGGCGGCGACGAACGTGAACGGCCTCGCGTGTATCATCCGCGACGCGATCCAGGGCAACATCCCGAGCTCAGTCGAGCAGCCGATCGATCTCGTAGAGCAGGCGATCTCGTCCCTCGTCGGCCTGGTCGATCCGCTCTTTGATGATTTCGGCTGCCCGGCGTTCAACGCGTCCGAGACGCAGGCGTACAATGCCATCAACCAGATAAACAGCGGAAACTCTTAGCTGAGGACCTGAGGCCGGTATGTCTGTCTATACCCGTGTAGTGGACTAGTTGGAGCGTAGGACTTCGTTTCGTGTTCCGCCGAAGTATCGTTATGTAGTGGAGACATTGTTCGTATCATGAGTTATTCTAGTAGTCTACATTGACAATTCGACTTCGACACAGACCTGCATCCCCACAGCGTGATAGGAACAGTATAACGCAAAGCAAATCGTAGAACATGCCAGATATCAGAGCGGCATATGATGGTATCCACTTAGCGTGTTTGAGGCTGAGGCGAAGACTCAGCTTCAGTCTCAACCTCGTCTGCGGCCTCCTCTTGGTCTTTCTCATCTTCTTCCTCGTCGTCAGCTAGCTTATTCCTACCTGTCTCGTCACGAATGTTACAATGCCCGAGAAGTTCAGGATGCTCACTAGGTCGAGGAGCTTCACGACCTCCGGCTTCTCCACCTTCATGTCTCCAAGCACCTTGTTCACCTTCTCCAGGCTGCTCTCCTTGAGTGCGTCATGAAGCGGCTTGTCGAAGCTGTTGAACACGTCCCATCGCATCTGGAGCGCGCGACGGACGTCGTTGATGTCGACGCCATCGAGCCCGGGGCCTTCGAGCATGAACTCCTCCCGGGGTGGCGGCCCATCGGGCACGTTGAGCGAGATGCCCTGTCCGGGGTTCTCGAGCACGAGCTGAATTTGTTCTGTACGGCCGGAGGCCTCCTCCTCCGCCTTGGTGACGCGCACGCGCTCGACGATGTGCCGAAGCCTTGGTGCAAGTCAATCATCGTGATTTTCTTCATCTCCTCCTCCTGGTTTCTTCACTCCATCCGGAGCTTCTGCTGACTGGACGCCACCTTTCGGTGGTCATGAGAACAGAGAAGTGCTACGTCTTGCCTGTTGGGGTTGATGAGGCGAACACGAGAAGACGTGACATAGCACCGTGCGAGGCATCTTCCGCCCTTTTCCGCCTCATGGAGGTTTGCTCTGTCCACAGCGATCGTAGTCGCCGGTGACCCGGCTTTGTGCATACTATTTTTCTATGGCTATGTGGATGCTACCCACATGCTCTTAGCAGAGGGATTAGGGCCTCGTATATGCCTCAATCTTGACTGAAATCCCAGATGTTGCGGATGCTGCGAGGCATGCTTTCCACTTGGCGCGGGGGTTCCCCATCGTTCGCGGCAGGCGGGTGCAATCTTGTCTCTGCTGGAGCGCTTGAACATAAGCCGTTCTCGTGAGTGGCACCACCCTAGATGTAGGATATCTGCGTGTTTCTGATCAGACATTGGGGCCTTTCATGTCAAATATCGGAGCAGTTGCACTAGAAAGAATTGCAACCAGGTTGATTGATATGTACGGTCTGCTCCACCATGGGGGCTATTGATGCGCTCATTGCATACTGGCATCTATGGCGCTCACTGGGCACTTAGAATCAACAAAGCTGTCTGCCTAGACCCATGCCCCGAGATCACCGCCATGGACACAACTTCTCAGCCATGAAGTTTTCGAGCACTCCGCACAAGGCCCGACTCCGTTGTTCGCAATGAGTCGCTATTCTTCCGGGACTGCTGCTTCCCTTCCGTCCGTATAAACAAACGCTTCCGATAGCATGCGCTACGCCATAAAGCCTCGTTCCAAAATTTGGGACACGTCAGACTTGCAACGAGCTGCAGGATCACTGGTACCAACACCCTCAGAACACAATGAAGCTTCTCACAATTCTCGCTTTCACTTCTGTGACATATGCTTTCCCGGCCAGAGGCCATCTAGTTAGCGGCGCTCGCCAACGTTGAAGGGTGCAACCATGTCTCCCACTGCTGCAGTGGCTCGCCGATACCCTTGGCGAGCGCCGCTAACTAGATGGCCTCGGCGTCAGACAATCGGACTCAGACCCCGTCGCCGTTGTCGACGGACTGACGCAGATCCCAGACGACGACCACCCGTTCATGGCACCAGGTCCTACAGACCAACGCGGACCTTGCCTAGGCCTAGATACGTAAGTACCCAACTATCAGCTTCCCTGGATTGCTGAATTGATGAGTCCCCAGTTTGGCCAACCACGGATACTTGCCTCGGAACGGCATTGTAACGCAAGCCGACATTGTGTCAGATACAGCAGCGGGCTTTGATATGGCCGGTGACCTTGCATTATTCCTGGCTATTGTAGGTGTTGCATATCACTATCGAGACGAACCCTACCTTCTACTTCGTGCCTCTCTCCGTGCCCCTTATCGTTGGCGCCAAGGCACGGATGTTCACCTACATCCAAAGCGCCTCGTAGAGCTGACGTCAGGATCTGCACAGGCGTTTGTCTCGGAGTTCTTCTCGAATGGCACGTACGGGGCTGGCGGAGTGCCCGTTGAGGCGTCCATCCCATCCTTCTTCGGCGCAGAGCTGCACCCAAACGGGTCGTTCACGGCCGTGCCTGGGCAGTTTCCTGACAACTGGTACCGCCGCGGGACGCCCTTCGGGCTTCTCGATGGCATCGAGCAGATCCTCGACTTCCTTAGCTCCAAGAACCTCGCGTTCGGCGCGAATGCGGGCGCGGTTAACTCGTTCGTCCCGCTCGATCTTGCGGCGGCGACGAACGTGAACGGCCTCGCGTGCATCATCCGCGATGCGCTCCAGGCGAACGTCCCGAGCTCGCTCTCGCAGCCGGTTGACATCGTGGAGCAACTAATCTCGTCCGTTGTCAGCTCGATCGATCCGCTCTTCGGTGATTTCGGCTGCCCGACGTTCAACGCGTCCGAGACGCAGGCGTACATTGCCATCAACCAGATAAACAACGGAAGCTCTTAGCTGATGCGTGGTGTATTCCTGGGAACGACGTGGACAGGTTTTTGAGAGCGGGATTCTGTGCTAATAACTATATTAAAGTCTAATGTTAGGATGTCATCCCATTGTTTCGGAGACTGCGATTTTTCGAGACTACGCGAAACGAAATACGTCGTTCTTGTCTGACTCCGGGTACGCCCAGACAACCGAGAAGCCTTGCTTTCAAAAGATGTATTTTTCTAAGAATTCTGGCGTACTTACGATCTTGCTCGCTGAAAGAGGATCTAGGAGTACGCACAACACGGGCTACTTTATCGTGATGTGCGCACTAAGAGTTGGGGAACCGTTGCAGGCTATATGGCCCTCGTGGACGAGAGCTGAATATGAATACGCGGCGTGGCCCCATACTAGTATGCTGGTCACACTGCACGTCATCATGGAGGTCGAAAAGTTAAAATTGATACCAATGTCCCGACGGACCACGAACGGACCATCAAAGATGGGCGGCGAGTGGCCCCAACAGGCTTGTAACTGTTTGACTACAGGTTCCTTCGTTCCAAGGTCTGCCCGGAGGGGTAATGGTATATCTATATACCTGTGTCATGAACTGCCGCAATTTGAGCATAGGACTTCTTTCGTGTCTCGCCATAGTATCCTTATGTAGTGAAAACATTGTTCGTATTATGAGTAATTCTACATTGACAATTCGACTTCGACGCAGACCCGCATTCCCACAGCGCAACGAAAACAGTATAAGGCAAAGCAAATCGTAGAATATACCAGATATCAGAGTATATGATGGTATCCACCTAGCTTGTTTCACTGCTCAGCCTTCGTCTCAGCCTCAGCCTCGTCTGCTGCTTTCTCTCCTTCATTTTCTTCCTCTTCCTCTTCCTCCTCATCGTCCTCGTCCACTAGCTTATTCCTACCTGTCTCGTCCCGGATGTTACTGTCCGAGAAGTTCAGGATGCCCGCCAGGTCGAGGAGCTTCACGACTTCCTCCGCCTTCTCCACCTTCATGTCCCCGAGCACCTTGTTGACCTTCTCCAGGCTGCCCTCCTTGAGCGCGTCCTGGAGCGGCTTGTCAAAGCTGTTGAACACGTCCCAACGCATCTGGAGTGCGCGGCGGACGTCGTTGATGTCGACGCCATCGAGCCCGGGGCCCTCGAGCGTGAACTCCTCAGGCGGCGGCCCGTCGGGCACGTTGAACGAGATGCCCTGTCCGGGGTTCTCGGGCACGAGCTGGATCTGCTCCGAGCCGCCAGAGGCTTCCTCCTCCGCCTTGGTGACGCGCACGCGCTCGACGATGTGCGCGTACGTGTCAGCGACGTCCTTCTCAAAGACGGCGATCGCACGCTGGTCCTTGTCGATCATCCTAACCGAAATACAAGTTAGCTCAGCCAAAGAACTTATAAAAGGGAAATACGGACTTCTTGAAGAACAGCTTGACGCCGTCCGCCGCGCCGGTCCCGAGTTTGTCGCAGTATTGCAGAAGCAGGCTCTGGTGCACACACCGTAGCGCATAGTCGGATTGGCCCTTGCTCTGCGCTCTGAATGACGCGACGAGCAGGGCGTCGGAGGCACCGGGAACGATAACGTCGCGGTGCGCCTTGATGTACTCCCATGACTCCTCGTAGCCACGCACTGGTAGACGGGAGAACTCCTCAAGAGTCGGTGTCATCTCCGGGACCTCGATGTCGTCCTCGTCATCATCGTCCTCCTTTGCCTCGGTGGAAGATGAGCCCTGAGCGAACGTGTCCTGCGCGGCTGCGACGCCTCGCGGATTAAGTGTCTCAAACTCCGTTGCTGTTGTCTTTGCTGTCTTCTTCTCACCGGCGCCGGCACCTTTGAGCGGTGGTGGTGCAGGTTTTGGTGGGACGTACTGCAATGCAGATGCATGAGCGGGTGTCAATTGTAGATAGTAGCGAGATACTCACATGCGAGTCGAAGCCTTCGTGCAAGTCATCCATTGTGATCTTCTTCTTCTGCTCCTCCTCCTCCGTGTCTAGCTCCGTTCGGAGCTTCTTCTGGTGCTCGCCAATCTTGGCGACGTGCTGCTTGAGGCCCTGAACGAGCGCCTCGCCGAGCTGTGGATCGTCCTTCTCGACGCCGTCCTTCTTCGCCTCCTCCCACACCTGCAGCATGAGCACGAGCAGCATTTCATCGTAGGACTTCTGCCCCTGGGCGTTAGTCGGCGGCGCTTCTGGGGAGGGGCTTGTCTTGAACTTCTCGACGAGGGATGAGAAGTGTGCGGGGCCCTGCTTCTCGACGTCCTCGGCGATCTGCTGTAATCGCGGCGCGAGGACTTCGTTGCATGCGATGTCGGCCTTGAGCTGCAGGATGTGATGCTTGCGCACCTCGCGCTTCTCGTGGATGTCGCGCTGCTTCCATCTATAGGGCGAGATTCAGCAGGTTGCGCGGACTTGGATGGGAGGACGATCGACGTACCGAATCAGCGACCGTTTGTCCACGTTCGGGTGACCTTCAATGTCGGAATCATCAGAAAGCTGTGGATACGGGGGTCGGTCAACGGATGGCGACTACAGACCCTAGGATCGGTGCTGACCTCGAGGGCGTCCCACTTGGAGTAATTAAGCGGCATCGTGAAGGGCCTCTCGCGAGGGTCGTGGTCGAGAACAAGGAGTTTGAGGGTCTACTAAACTTCACCGAGGAAATATAGGGACAATGAGGAGGCAGTACTATTAGTGTGGTGTCAAGGGCAAGCTGGGTGGCGGAAGATTCTGGAAGTTACGCGGCGTACGCGATACGAATGTGGAAAGAAACAACAAGACATGCAGTCCGGGCTGTACGACATGTCTCACAGCATCCGTGGTTCCTTCAGCCCTCTTTGGCACACTCTCTCGAACAAGTACATCCAGATAGATCTATTGTAAAACACGAGGCATTTCGAACAGTGCTATAAGTTCCTCGACGCGTGTCTGTGTGACTCTGAATACTTTGCACCCTATTGTGCGCGCCGTTCTACATGCACCGTCAATGATTTCAAGGGATACCGCCGGCTCGTGTGTACCCGTCCGGCCGAAACTCCGTGAACGCCTGCATAAATCTCTACCGTTCTCAACCCTGTGCTAGAAGACGTCTTCAATGTTGATGCGCGTGCTAAGTCGTCATTGATCATTGCGGATGGGCAGACGGAAGAAACGTCCTGGAGGTGAAAGGCAATTGACCCTGCAGGATGTTCAGACAGGCCGGAGACCCATGGCCCGCCGCCAACGCCATGGGCACTGTCATGCCTGGGAGCGGACCGCACACAGATCGGCATTCTATTGCTCTCCATTGCATTGCCATCACCAGGACCTTGCCAGCGTAGCGACGGCAGTATGGCTCACGATTGGTGAGTCAGTACGTACATATCGTGTCTGCAACATGCACGCGATGCACTAGTAGTGCTCCTGGTCGCGTTCCGTGTTTCCGCACTGCCCCCGGTGACGAACGACACACAGAGCCAATTCCGACTGCGGGAATGGCGGACAGTCGGAATCGTCTCATCTTCTCGTCCGCCATCGTGTCCTCCTGCCTCGTGTAGCAGTTTTGCCCATTGACCCTCGTTAACCGTCACCCATACTTTCGCACCCGAAGACACGTACGGCTAGCGCGACTTCTACCGACCTCAGTATCGGTTACAATTACCTGTAAAGCTTAGATCCCGGCGTATCGCTCCCTCCTCGCTTGGCGAGCTACTTCCCGGAGAGTAGAATATATACCGTCCATCGACGCTCGTAGACGTCGTCCGTCGAGCCTCCGGTACGCAGCCCGCCGCAGCGGCTCTCGCGCTCACCGCCCACCCAAGCCACCGTAGCAACCCGCTCGCCATGCTGGTGTACCCGACGCGGCTACGCTCACACTCGTCCCCCTCGCGTCCGCGCGCCGCAGCCGCCGACGCCTCCGACCCCCCCGCGGAAAGTAGCGCGCAGGCATCTTCTTCGTCTCCCGCGGCGCATGGAGTCGAGAACGTGCGACGACCCCATGCAAAGTCATCATCGTCGGCTATTTCCCCGCGGCCGCATAGCGGCAAACGAAAGATTTTGCGTCTGAAACGACCGTCGAGCTCGAGCTCGGCCCTACAGGACTCGCGTGAATTTTCTTCATTCCAACCCGACTCCCCCGCGCCCCCGCGCCCGCCGCGGAACCCTGCCCGTGTGAGCAGAGAGCGCGAGCGCACGTTTGCGTTTGCCAGCGTCGCGGATCCGACACAGTTTCCCATAGTAGCCGTTGCCACGCCGCCACAGCCGCCGCCGACGCGCCCGCTGGACAAACAGCCCAGCGACCACCCCAGCAGCTGGATCTTTCCCCGTTCGGTACGTGGATGCACAGTACAGTGGCAGATGTCCGGACTGACATGCCGGTGTCCGGTACCTGGCTTAGAACGGTACCGAAACTGGCCTGCAGCGAAAGAAAAGCAAGAGCAATAAGGCAGCGTCATATCGGGTCGATCACGCGAGTATCAACAACGACGTACAGTTCTCAACTGTCGACAGGACAATCTTGAAGGAGATGCGGCAGAAGATCGACGCGAAGGACGACTACTTCATCGAGCGGAGAGGGAAGAGGCACCACAAATTCCCCGCAAACGAGGTTCCGTACCCCCGGAATTACGAAAAGCAGGTTGTCGATCAGTAAGTTGTCACGGAAGCACCGTTCCATTTGCAAACGCCAATTTGGTGTGATTTCAGCGATGTTTGGTCGAATATGTGGGTGCAGCAATTGACGGGCGGCAGTCTCACGTGGCATGTATTTGAGACACCTCCAGAAAGAGTGTGCGTTGCTATCCTTGCTATGCCTGTCGTTCACGCGCCAAGTCTCATCACTTCTTCCAATTCAGTTTGGATCTGGGATGTGGTGAGCCACTTTTGCCGCCCCTCAATGTGTGGCTATAAACTGACGCCTCCCAGGATCGGGCCCGTGGCTTCTGGAAGCTGCCCGGACATGGAAGGTAATATCTCTCCCTTGACCACACCCTCCGCATATTAAACATCTTCTGTCCTATTAGAACGCACACTTTACTGGTTCGTAGTGGATTGACGACATCTCATTCGCCGTGTTGACATCAGTATCCCCAGGTTTGGACGTTGTGCCTATTCATCCTGACTTGAAGCAACTGGGGCTGTCGGATCTAGCATCTCGGATCACCTGGGTGCACGCCAACTTGTAAGCTCACACCTGCCTTACGTATCGTCTAACTCACTGTGATGTCCTCCGGCAGTCTGGAGGGCCTGCCATTCTCAGACGAGGAATTCGACTACGTGTAAGTTCTGCGCTTGCCTAACCCATCCATCGTCCGACATAAGTTGTGCCTTGCAGGCGCGTTACTCGAATAGCCCGGGCTGTACCTGAGCACAAGTGGGACTGGTTGTTTGAGGTCAGTGGATCTACCACACTCTGCTCGCGTGCGCTCAGATCTGCCTGCAGGAGATCTCTCGTGTCATGAAGCCAGGAGGTGCATTCGAGGTAGGCATTCTTCCTTACCATTTGCACCTACTGCTTCACAATAACTTCACACCTAGCTGTTTGAGGAGGATCTTTACTTTCCGGGCAAGCTCTCAGAACTACCATCCAGGTCCAGACATGCCTCCCGACCATCATGGCTGTCGTCACCTCAAGTCCGCTCACAGTCTCTCTCTCCCCCGTCTGAGCGTGATCACGTCTTGGACCTATCAATGTTCGCAATTGGCAGGTCTGCTTCTCCTGAGCCACTATCTTCTAGTCGCTCGTCATCGCGCGCCCCGTCTACAGCACCGTCGCGCCCGGAACCGTCTGTCACGGATTCTGGGTGGGGCGAGGAGACGCTGAAGCCAGGCGAGAAACGGCAGCTGCACCTCTCCGAGATCCCCATCAACCCGCATGATCACTCGCTGCTGGAAGCCATCTACAATGAGATGCACGCGGCGCGGTTCATCAATTTGCGCCCGCTGTCGTTGCTCACAAGTACTCTGTCTCTCTATTTCAAAGGTCAGTAGCCGCTGCAATACTCATGTTAGGAAATGATATGAATGGGTTGATGTATACAGATGTCCGAACACATCCTCCCCTCAACCTCATGTTCCCCCCTCCCCGGAACAATGGACCCCATGTAGGGCGAGCACCTGGGCTGGCCTCTACAACAAGCTCTCTTGACTTGCATTCTGACCTCGAGTCTCACGAATCTTCCAGTCGAAGCAGCGAAGACACGGCGCACAGTGTCTCCGGGCGCGGCTCGTCATCATCTACCTGCGATCACTCATCGAATTGGGTGCACACGATGCACCTCATCGAGGAGACATGCGACTACGTCAAGGTCGACATCAACCGCATCGACGCACTGTCCCCCATGTTCCGTGCGTCTCTCTCGACCCCGCCGATTGCCTCTCCGGATATGTTCGGAAGCAGCCAGTCCTACTTTGACGAGCGCCCGTCCACGAGCGCGTCGCAGCAATACCTGGACGGGCCCTTTAGCGTGCCTCCCATTGACCTCCTCAACATTGCGAATGCGAATATGAACCGCCTGCCCAATCCTACAGTCAACTTTGACGTGCGCTCGCTGAACATGCACTTGTCCCTGCGCACACAGGAGGTCCTGGCGTGCGCGGAGGCAATGTGGGACTTTGTGATCGACTACCAGAAGACGAAGCGGGCAAGCACGTCGAATAGGAGTAGTCCCTTGATTGACAGACGGCTGCCAAGGGCAAGCTCGGACGTGCAGCCACCGTCGCCAATTTCTGTGACCGACAGTGGGCTGCACGAGGTTCTCATAGCAATCACAAGAACCGACTTTGACAGTTTACTCCAGCGGTTCGAGTTGTGAGTTCTTACTCTGACACCTCGATGCTGTGGTCTGAAATTGCGCTGTAGTGACATGCGGGATTGCATCGGTTTCGGCGGCATGGTCGAGGACCGGCTTGGCTGGCCACCGATCACGACCTCGCGCAACGACCAGCGCAAGGAGTACGACGAGAAGTGTGCAGCCTGGGCGCAGTACCACGCGCAGATGCACGCCCCGCCAGGCCGCGTGGTGCGTTCCTCCGGAACGACCGTCAGGGGCCCGCAGCGCTCCGTCGACTCCTCGCGCGCGCGCCCGAGCACAAGCGCAGAGCAGCAGGGCGTGGAGGTGCTGAGCAACTACTCGGGCGGCGTGCGCGAGGCGGAGTGCCTCTGCCCGCCGCTCCCGCCGTGGCACCGGCTCAACCGCACGACGCGCGCCTTCGTCGCATGGAAGGCGTAGCGGGCCGTCGGGGCGCCCGCCGCTCGCCGTGTGCGAGCGCACTCGCACGACGCGCGGCCAAGTGCACCCGGCGCACTGCACCCGTGCTTCTCCTTCTCTTCGCCTAGCTGGGCAGCTGGCCGCGGCCGCTGCGCTGTTCGGCCCGGCAGCGCGAGTGCCGTGCGTCGAGATGTGAACTTGCCCCACTTGCGAACCCACCGGGCCAGATGGCCCCTTGCAGACTTCCCTCCCTCCCGGATCTCGTCAGGAACCGCACATTGCTCTCGGAGAACTCACGCCTGCTTTTGTACTGTTGTAACTAAGGGAAAGTATCCTCCCCCCCGGGCCCTTCTTTCGTCCTGCCCGGGCATGATGTATGTATGTCGCATTGCGCACCACGCCGCGTGATACGCTGCGCGCTCGCTCGCTGGGGCCCGCCTGCCCGATTGGGCGGGCTACCGAGGCGGGCAACGATACAGCCTAATACAGCTCCGTGTGTCGAAGAAGGTACGTGGAACGCGGCTCGAGGCAGCGGGATGTCGGAAGGGTGCGCAGCAGAGCCGCATCTTCGCCCCGTCTGGGCTCGCGCTCGGCCCTGGGAGGCCGACATTGGGCCAAGATAACGCCAGCCGCGCCGGCGCCCAAATATAGTACGACACCTGCCATATGCGGCGGACGTGGTTCCCCGCGCACGCACTGCGATATCGGGCGTAGTTGCGCGTGCTCCGGGCGCGCGCGCTGCACACGTAAATAGTACGCGGCAGGAGTGGGACGGGGGGCCGGCTTGGGCAGCGGGCACGGCAGGAGCTTGGGCTGGGTGGACGCGGTCCGGCGGCTGCAGCCTCAGCTTCTGGTGATTGTGGCGCAGGAGTGGAACGCAGAACCGGGATGCGGTGGGACGAGCGTTCGCTGCGCGGGGCGCGCTAAGGCTCGCGGGGGCTCCTCCGCAAGTTCGTATCTTCGTAAGCTGGGTGGTCGGGCGGCCATGCGACCGGCACGAGTGCGGCGTGCACGGCGGAGATGGGCTTGTGTGCACCCGGGATGCGCGGATGTGTCGCCGGTGAGCTAACAGTGGCGGTGAGGCCGCTTCCAGTGCGCTGTGTACAGGGTCCGAGGAGATTGGGCGCAGGTGCGGGGGTGGTGTGGCGCCCAGATCCTGCCGGGCGCGGGGAAGATACGCTGCGTCGAGATAGGGCGGATCGATCTCAGTGGCTGCTCGAAGCTTAATCGGCGCATCATCCGGGCATCGCAGCATGCAAGAGGTACAGGAACAGTGCGCCGGGCTGCTGCAGCGGGCGGGCTGTGGCTCGGATTGGCAGCTCGCTACAAATCAGTGAAATTGCGAGGAGGTTCGATTGGTATCAGGAGCCTAGATAGCTGCTGAAATCCCATACATATATGGATGAGACGCGCCACCGCCGCCACGGGGCGTGATACGCGACGCGCAACGCGGTGCGCACGCGCCGTCCATATCCGTCCGTGCACTCGTCGCCCGTTTCATGTCCGTGGGAGTAACCAGTCTGGCCGCAGCAGTGGTTTGCACCCGCCGCGGTTCTCGTTGCAAATCGCGTTGTGCCGGGGCCGGGCGGGCGTGGATATCGAGAGAAGGCGCGAGGGTGCAAGAGGGAAGGACGGCTGCAGTAAATGAAGGGGCAGATGGCAGATGATATGGGCGGCTGCGACTGGCAGTCTGACCGGCGTCGCCACTCAGCGGCGAGCGCGAACGCTCGCTCGTTCATCTACGGAGTGCGCAGCATGTGAGCCCGTCTCGAGATCGCGCAGCGCGCGGAATACGCTGCTGCCGTGGACGACACGTCGTGCTAGCTCCCAACAGACACCCATCTGTCATCTTGCTAACCACCAGCCGCCCAATTAGTGGTGGCCGCGCAGCCAGTGCGCACAAGGATGCAGCAACCGCGAGCCGAGCCGCGGGATCACCGCATTGTCCCCGCTCCCTCGCGCCATCGCGCCAACCTTGCAGCTAGCAGATAGAAGGGATCGCGCGGGCAACATCATATCTTAGCGCAAGGGAGGCCCGGTTGGCACCGGGGGTGGACGTAGAAAGGCGGCGTTTAGAGTGCGCAGATTCGACTGGATCCTGACAGGTCCATGCAACATAAGTGGGGCGGTTTCCTTCTCGAGCCTGCTGGACACGCGGATCGGGGGCTGCGTGCTTCCGCAGGGCGTATCTCGGCGAACTTGTTCAAAGTTGCGGTCTTCGAGAATCGAGAGCGTGGTGGGCCTGTTGCTGCGCTCCGAAGATGGTGGGGGGTGCTTCTGTAGGACGTATTACGGCGAACTTGCTCGAACTTGCGCTCTTCGAAGAATCGAAAGCACGGCGGGCCTGTCGCTGCGCTGCGCACTTCGAGGATGATGCATCATGTCTTCGCTGGGGTCCAGGCTGCCACGTTCGCGGCGGAATCCGCGTTAAGGAAAGCACGGCACTGGATGTCGACTCTCGTAGATGATACCAGCCTAGGATATGATGATGATGATCTGAACGCCGCGGTAATTGACAAAAGTCCAAACTTGTTCATGGACTGATGGGCTGGGGAGGGTCGAGAGAGAGTAAAGCCGCCGCCGTTAATATTGATTGACCAGTGATGCTTCGCGCAGAGACTTCCGTGTCTGGTAAAGTCTCTTTGACCAGTTCTGCGGTCCTGCGCGGAGACGGTACACTTCCTACACGGCCGCCTCAGCTGCCCAGGCTGCAGGCATCCTTGGCGAGCGTGCCGCACCATACTCGAAAGAAATATTGATATATGCGGTCGGGTCGGAGGAACGCCGTCAGGACATGTTATTAAGAGATTGGCGGCCATCGCGGAATTTGAGGTCGAGCTATTGGTCGTAGGACGGAGAGAGAAGACGGGGGACACCGCACTGCAAATTAGGTGGCAGTCAGACGCGTGCCATCATGCACGTAGATCGCACCGTCACCGACGTCTTCTACGCCAGACGAAAACAAGGCTGACGTCGAGCGACATCGGGCGAGCGACAATCCTCGAAGGCCGCGGTGCACCGCACGCAATGTCGAGGACAGGGTCGTTCCGTCACCAAGTGTCCTCCGGGCGCCCACCCATCTCACCCGGAGGACACCGTGCGAACAAATATCTGCCAAGTACAAGGGCGGGTCCCAGAGCGCGCCGAAGCACCCAATATATCACGGTTCACCCAATCCATCTCGAGAACAACACCGCACCGCATATGTCCTTCCGGGCGCCCAGCCGACGCATCACGCCTGCGGCCTGAGTAACTCCAGTAACCAGGCCCCGTCAGGCCTCGGACACAGCGCGCCCCGGTTTGTCGGTGTTCCGACGAGGAGCACGGGCTGGATGGGAACACACGGGCACGTTGTGCGCGTGCTCGGGCCCGCAGAACCCCGGGCGCAGGCTAGTGCGAGCAGCGAGCAGCGGGGTGGGCGCCTCGCTGTGGCCCAGATGCCATATCGGGCGCGACACAGAGCCGGGCGATCGTGGGGTGATCGTGGCGGCAGACTGAGCTGGCGCGGCGGTGGTCTGGGAGGCTAATCGCGGACGGCGGGCGGTCTGGGCTCTGGGCAGGCGGGAAATGGGGAGGCGCAGCTGCAGGGAGGGCGACAAGGGGAATATGTCGAGGAGGAGGCACGGGTGGATCAGATCGCGCGCGCAGGGCTGGGCCGATGCTGCTGCCCGCGCGTTATCTGCGCGCGCACGTTGCGCTCGGATTGGAAATGCGGGGGTGCGCAGAGGGCTGCTCTCGCAGGGCCGGCGGCGCGTGGGTGGGAAGCGCAATGGCACCGCAGCCGCGCGCGCCCGCGTCCTGCCCTGTCTCCGTCCCTCCTTCCCTCCTTCACTTGTCGGCCCTGCGTCACTCAGCGGCTCGATGGTGCAGCGCCGCGGCCGTGCCCTCGTCATACGGGCCCAGGCCGGTCGCAGTGCGCGCATGGCGCGAGCACAGCTCTGGAATCGCGGGGAAATGCGGGGAATGGCACGAGAATAGCTCGAGTGTGGACACATGGACGCGTTCGCGCCCGACGTGCCCAAAGGGCTGCGGATCGGGCGACACGCTGCCCGGTGCAAGGAGAGGATGTGGTCGCCGCCTCGAGGCTATTGTACGAGTCGCACATTCTGACCGTGCGCCGGTCAGCACAGCGGGGCTGCGACAATTGGTGGCAGACATTAATAACGGCCAGGAGTTGTTGCAAGTGCTGCACGGACAGCCAAGCGCCGTGCAGAGGATGGCTGTGCGGAGGAGGTGCCTAACTGAAATGGCAAGTGACTGGACCGGAACACCGCCTACGCCGACCGAATTCAATGGCCTGCCCGCAGGCTACGCCACCGGGCAATTTCGGCTCGCAACACGTCCGCCCGCGCACCTTAGCCAGACCTCCCCGCGCCGTCTGCTCGCTCCGTCGCACGTCCCGAGGGGACCGGCACGCCCAACAAGGCAAGAGACCTGCCTAACCTGCTGGCGTGCGCAGGCCCGAGATGAGCGAGGCTGACGCAGAAGGGATGACACATGCCGCTTCTAGAGCTGATGCTGTCGGCGAGCTGTCGCGCAGCTGCCCGATCCGGCGCGCTGGACCTACAACCGCACAAGGCAATGCTCCCTATTCGGCAGGCGGCCTGCCGCATCCGGGCGTGGCGCGCGCCGCGTGGCGTGCCTTCCAATTCCAATTGCACACTCGCCTTGCGGACCGGGTGCGCGCGCCAGGCCTGGCCTCCGATGACCCGTGCGCCGCACGCGAAGACGAGGCTGGCTGCGGGCCCTGGGCCTGTGCGCGGCGGGGCACGTAAAGCGGAGGAACTTGGGGCGTATATAGCTGCTGGGCGAGGGGCTGCTGGCCTTCGCGCGGGCGATCTGCGCGAGAGGCCTTGCTACCTGCGGTGGCGTCAGCAATATCACGCGCGCAGGCAGTCCGGATCTGGTCCCCGAGCGCACCTGCGTGGCCTGGTGCGCGTTCGCGGCGAGCCGGTGTGCACAATGCTCTGAATGCGCGTGTTGTGGGCGGCAGCGACCTGGCAACGGCTGGCGGGTTCGGACAATGAGCTATTGTCTTGGTCTGGGAGCGGTAGTGCGCGGTGTGCGGCGGCGGCGGGGCCGGATCGGGCACGAGGCGCGGATAGGAGGCAGGCGTCTGCGGGTGCCAAATATAGTGCGGGAATTGCGTAAGCATGGGCGGTGCCTGGGTCACGAGCTGGGAGTGGCTCGTGCGTGGGAGCGGGCTGTGGCTGGTCGGGGGACGTCCATGTCACTGCACAGAAGGGAAGCTCGCCCATCCGTGGCTGGTCCCAGTGCCCAGTTGGCTGTACAGCAGTTGGCTTTCGACGGGCGAGTGGTTGTCCGGGAAGGGACACCGAAGTGCGATAAGATATGGTTACCAAAACGGGAAGCGCGGGACGGGACTGGGACAGGCGGTGGCGCGGGAACGGCCGGTATTTGGCGTGGTGTTTGTGTAGGGTATATAGGGCAGTGAGCGAAAATGGGAATCGCCTTTTCTCCTCAGCAGGAGCCCATATCTGGCTACGACCTATTTGGGCACAGTTCCATCGCGAGCGAGCTCACCAGCCCCGCCACCGCTTTGCCCCCAGTCCCTGCACCCGTCTCTGCACTCCCTCCTCGTCGCCATCGACAGCGAGCTCATCGTCGTCCACAGCGAGCCCCCACAGCTGCTCGACGTTCAACCCGTTCTGCAACCAGGGTCACCGCCACCCCCGCCTAGTACCGCACACTCACCCCTACCGCGGACCCAAACACCACTTCCCTTTCCGGCCGCCATGCCCAACACCGATCCCGCGTCGCCTTCCCTTTCCAACAAGCGACAGCGCCTCGACCCGCTCCCCGACCAGGCCCACCACGACGACGGCTTCATCAACGACCACGATGCCGCCGAGTCCCCCGGCGACGACGACGACGACGAGGAGAAGCCAAAGAGCGACAAGAAAGCCGGCCGTCGCAAAATCAAGATCGAGTTTATCCAGGACAAGTCCCGCCGGCACATCACCTTCTCCAAGCGAAAAGCGGGCATCATGAAGAAGGTGCGCCCGACGCGCTGCTCACCCTCATTTGTGCACTGACTCTCGCGCCCGCCGCACAGGCCTACGAGCTCTCCACGCTCACCGGCACGCAGGTGCTCCTGCTCGTCGTCTCCGAGACCGGCCTCGTCTACACCTTCACCACCGCCAAGCTCCAGCCGCTCGTCACGCAGCCCGAGGGCAAGAACCTCATCCAGGCGTGCCTCAACGCGCCGCACGGCACGCTCCCCTCCTCCATGCCCGTCGGCACGCCGCTGGGCCGCACCGGGCCCATGAACATGCCGCAGCACCACCCCGGCCCCGCGAACGTCCCCGGCGGGCTCTCCATCTCCGGCGCGCCCAAGGACGACGAGGACGAGGACGGCGAGCCCGACGAGCAGGCGCCGCCCGCGTCCGACCGCCCCGCGCGCAAGCGCCGCCGCGGCCCCTCGTCCGCGCAGCCCCCCGCGCCCGCCC